>PVLA01006062.1:0-132004 GCA_004027455.1 Hydrochoerus hydrochaeris | reverse complement strand
ATCCAATGTTATTAGTCATGATTTTGATGATACTGTAATAAATTGATTCTTGAATATTACATATAGTCTTCAAATCAAGATATTTAATATATGTTTTAGTTTTTGAAACATAACACAATATAAATAATTATTCCACTTAATTTTTTAATTACAGAACAACACAGATCAGAACATAACAATACAAGCAACATAGCACTTCACAAGACAATTGGATATCAACAGTGGCTACCATAATACCTCTTTATTTTATTTTATCTTATTTTAAAGAGAATAAAACAAAAAAGACAGATCTAAGCAGATAAGAACAGAACAATGTAAGCAATACAGCACTTCACAACAAGACAATTGGATATTAAGAGTAGCTATCATGTCTCTTTCTTTGAAATAGTTGAGTTTAGCTTTACACACAATAATGTCAAACATAACAAAGTAGAATAAAACAACTCAAGACAATGGAAGAATTCCAAGGCATTCTGAACCAAATAACCAAAGATGAACAATGGCTACTATATTATCTCATTTTCCATAAAAATTTTGTTTTTACTATCATATATATCAAAATCCAATAAGACAAAATGTGATAGAACCAATGGTAATAGAAAAAAAAAAGCATGGTAGGACTTCAGAGTAAGATGATATTAAATCAACACTGGCTGCCATAATGTCTTGTCTTCAAAGTAACTATTCATATAATCATGTACATTAAGATCAAACAAAACAGAAAAAAAGACATTCCAACCAATGAATGAAGACATAAGACATCAAAGCAGTATAATGGTGAACCATGATTTCCATAAAATCTTCTGTACTCTTACCATTTCTTACACTAGGGATACTATACAGTATTTATACATGTGAGTTTGATTTATTTCACTTATGAGTATAGATTCAAGATGCATCCATTTATTTATAAATATCTCAATGTGATCATTCTTTATAGCTGAGTAGTACTCCACTGTATAAAAATACCACAATTTTTTCATCCATTCCTCAGTTGATGGGCACTTAGGTTTTTTCCAAGATCTGGCTATTACAAATTGTGCTGCTATAAGCATGGGTTCACATATATCATTGTGGTATGATGTCTTCAGTTCTTCTGGGAATATGCCTAGGAGTGGAATAGCTGGGTCAAAGGGGACTTCCCATCCCAGCTTTTGAGGAATCTCCAGACTGACCTCCCCAGTGGTTGCACCAGTCTATACTCCCACCAACAGTGCAGAAGAGTTCCTTTTTCTCCGCAGCCTCTCCAGCATTTGTTGTTGGTAGTTTTGTTGATCCTGGTCATTCTTTCTGGAGTGAGATGGAATCTCAGTGTGGTTTTAATTTGCATTTCTCTAATGACCAATGATGATGAACACTTTTTCATGTATAATATATTTGCCATTCGTATTTCTTCATCTGAGAACTGTGTGTTCATCTCAGATGCCCATTTTTGGACTGGGTCTTTGAATTTGAGGGGTCTGATTTTTTTTTTAATTCTTTATAAGTTCTAGACAAAAGTCCATTGAGGGACAATTCGCTAAGATATTTTTCCCGGTTTGTGGGTTTTCTTTTCACTCTGGTGGAGATTTCTTTGGACATGCAGAAACTCTTTAATATGATATGATCCCAGTTATTGATTCTGGGAAGTATTTCCCTTGTAGTTTGGTTCTTGTTCATGAATTCTCTATCTATCCCTATGTCTTCAAGATTTTTACCTACTTTGTCTTCCAACAGATTTAGTGTTTCTGTTTTAATATTTAGATCTTTGACCCATTTAGATTATAGTTTAGTACAGGGTGATAGGCATGGTTCTAGTTTTAGTTTTTGGCATATGGATAGCTAGTTTTCCCAGCACCATTTATTAAAGAGATTATTGTTCTTCCATTGAATATGCTTGACCACTTTATCAAAGATAAGTTCATTGAGTGTGTTCATAGTTGTATCTTCTAGTCTATTCCATTGATCTTCAGGTCTGTTTTTATTCCAGTAACATGTAGATTTTATTACAGTAGCTTTGTAGTATAACTTCAACACAGGAATTGTGATGCCTCCTGCCTTGGCTTTGCTGCTTAGAATTGCCTTTGTATTCTAGGTCTCTTCTGGTTCCAGACGAATTTTACGAGTGAGTTCTCTAGATCTATGAGCTATATTAGTGGTATTTTCATTGGGATTGCATTGAATCTGTGTAACAATTTTGGGAGAATGGCCATTTTCACAATATTTATTCTTCCTATCCATGAACAAAGGATGTCTTTCCATTTTCTGAGGTCCTCTTCAATTTCATTTTCAGAGTATTATAATTTTCCCTGTATAGCTCTTTTATTTATTTCATTAGATTAATTCCTAAGTATTTCATTTTTTTGGATGCTAGTGGGAAGGGTGTGGATTCTGTTATTTCTGTCTGGGTGATTTTGTTGTTAGTGTATAGGAATGCTATTGATTTTTGACTAATGACTTTGTATCCAGCTACATTGCTGAACTTATTTATTATATCTAGGAATCTTTCAGTGGAGTTTTGGGGGTCTTGTATGTATAGTATCATGTTGCCTGCTAATAATGATAGTTTAACTTCCTCTTTTCCTATCTTTACTCCTTGTATTTATCTCTCTTGTCTAATTGTTCTGGTTAGTATTTCCAGTACTATGTTGAATAGGAGTGGTGATAAGGGACATTCTTGTCTTGTGCCTGATTTTAAGGTAAAGGCTTTCAGTTTTTGGCCATTTAATATGACCCTGGCTGTTGATTTGTCATAGATGGCCTTTATCAGATTGAGTTAGAGATCATCTATTCCAATTCACTGTAAGGGTGTTGGATCTTATCAAAAGCTTTTTCTGCATCTATAGAAATGATCATGTGACTCTTACTTTTGGCTCTATTGATATGGTGGATTACATTTATTGATTTATGTATATTGAGCCATCCCTGCATGCATGGGATGAATCCCAGTTGGTCATGGTATATAACCTTCTTGATGATTTGCTGTACCCTATTTGCCAATATTTTATTAATAATTTTTGCATCTATGTTTATTTGGGAGATTGGCCTATAGTTCTCTTTTTTGGTTGGGTCTTTCACAGGTTTTGGTACTAGAGTAATATTTGCTTCCAGGAATAACTTAGGGATTATTGCTTCCATTTCAATTTCATTGAACAGTTTGAAAAGTGTCAGCATTAAGTCTTCTTTGTATTTCTTGTAGAATTCCACAGTGAATCCCTCTGGGCATGGGCTTCTCTTTGTTGGTAAGGACTTAGTTACATTTTTAATTTCATTGATAGAAATTGGGTTATTCAGCAGTTTTACATCTTCTTGACCCTGCTTTTATGGTTCATATGTTTCAGGAATCTGTCTATTTCTTCTGTGCTATCAATCCTATGAGAGTAGAGGGTTTGAAATAGTTGTTGATGATCTTCTGTATTTCCACAGAGTCAATAGTCATTTCACATTTTTAAATCCATATTGCATGAATTTGAGTCTTTTCTTTTCCTCTTTTAATTAGGTAGGCTAGGGGCTTATCCATTTTATTTATTCTTTCAAAGAACCAACTCTATGATTCATTGATTCCTTGTATTGTTTTCTTAGTCTCTATTGCATTAATTTCTGCTCTGATCCTTATAATTTCCTCCCTTCTTTTGGCTTTGGGCTTGGCTTTCTCTTCTTTTTCTAGCTGTTTGGGGTGTAGTATCAGGTTGTTTATTTGTGTTTGTTTTGTTTTCCTAATGTGGAACTCAGTGCAATAAATTTTCCTCTGAGTACTGCTTTCATTGCATCCCACAGATTCTGGTATGTTGTATTTGTATTTTTGTTTGCCTGTAGATATTGTTTAATTTCTTCTTTAATTTCCTCTGTGACCTATTGAGTGCTCAAGAGTGTATTATTCAATTTGCATGTTTCTGTGGGGGTTTTGCAGTTATTTTAGCATTAATTTCCAGTTTCATGGTGTTATGATTCAATAACATGCATGGGATAATTTCAATTCTTTTGCATTTACTTAAATATTTTCTGTGGGCTAGTATATGGTCTGTTTTAGAGGACATCCCATGTACTGCTGAGAAGAATGTATATTCTGATCTTGTTGGGTGGAACACTCTGCATACATCTATTAAGTTCATTTGTTCACAGTTGTGTTATTTATTTGCTGATTTTCTGTCTAGTTGATCTGTCCCTTTGTCTCAATGGTGTGTTAAGGCCTCCTGTTATAATTGTGTCATTGCTTATTTGATTTTTCATTTCTATTAATACTTGCTTTTAATACTTTCTTTTAATACTATCCCTTGTATAGCTGGGTGCTCTGGAATTTGGTGCATATATATTTAAGGTTGTTATCACTTCCTCTTAAAGTTTTCTGCTAACTAGTATGTAGTGACCTTTACCTCTTCACACCATTCTTGGTTTGAAGTTCATATTGTCTGCAAACATAATAGCTACTCCTGCTTTTTTTTTTTTTTGAGTTCCTGTTGCAAGAAATATTGTTTTCCATCCTTGGACTTTCAGTCTATGAATTTCCTTTTGGCTTAGATTGGTTTCTTGTAGACAGCATATGGTTGGATGTTGTTTCTTGATCCATTCTGCCAGTCTCTTTCTTTTAATTGGTGAATTGAGGCCATTTACATTAATAGTTATAACTGTTACATATTGGTTTATTGTTGACATGGTATCTTTATGCTGTGGTATCTTTCTCTCTCTCTTATGTTTAATTGTTTGTCTTGCTTAGTGGTTTTTTCCTATGTATATCTAGAATGTCTTTGAATATTCTTTCCACAGTTGGCTTGGTGATCTTGAAGTTCTTCCACTCTTCTTTATCATGTAAGTATCTTATTTCTCCATCCATTTTGAAGAACAGTTTTGCAGGGCACAGCAGTCAGTTTGAAGCTGTTTTCCTTTAGGATCTAAAATATTTCATTCCATGCTCTTCTTGACTTCATTGTTTGTGTTGAGAAGTCTGCTTTGATTCTGATAGGTTTTCCTTTATAGGTGGTCTGTGTTTTCTCTCTAACAGCTTTTAATATTCTATTCTTATGTTTGATTTCTGGAATGGTGATCATTATATGTCTGGGTTTAGTTTTATTTTGGTTATGAGTGTTTGGATTTCTATATGCTTCACTAATCTCAATGTTAGTTTCCATTCTTGTGTTTGGGAAATTTTCAGCTATTACTTCTGTAAATAGCCTCTTGATATCATTTGTGTTGTCCCCTTCTTTTTCATTTATCCTTATTAATCTTATGTTGCTTTTCTTGCATCATCTTGCAACGTTTGATTTGTTATTTCCTGATTCTTTGTTATTTTTGAAAGATCTTTCCTTTCCTGTTCACTAGCTGCAATCTTATCCTCGAGGTCTGAAATTCTATCTTCACTTTCATTGAGGTGGTTTTGGCAACTTACAATAGAATTTATGATTTCCTGTATATCTCTTTGCATCTGCTTCATGTGTTTTGTTTGTTTCTTATACTGTTCATTCAGGGATTCTGTTTGCTTTTTTCCTCTAATTTTTTAGCTGTGTCTTCTTTAGATGCATTTACTATTTATTTCACTACTTTTAACACTTCTTCTTTTTCCTGGGAGATTACTTCTAATTTGTATTCCTTTATAGCTCCCTGTACTTGCTTCTTTATTTCAGCTGATATCATTTCAGGTATTTCAGGTTTATGACTAGTATTTTCTTCTATGTATGTGGCTCCCAGGCTTTCTTGGGATGGGATGGAGGTTTGAGATTATATTTTGATCT
Source organism: Hydrochoerus hydrochaeris (assembly GCA_004027455.1). Taxonomy (NCBI): domain Eukaryota; kingdom Metazoa; phylum Chordata; class Mammalia; order Rodentia; family Hydrochaeridae; genus Hydrochoerus; species Hydrochoerus hydrochaeris. The sequence goes on along the minus strand of PVLA01006062.1, from coordinate 126,299 downwards.
TTCATTTTGTCATTTTCTTATATTTCCGTGTTTCCAGCAATGTTCCAAAGCTTTCCCTTGATGTGTTGGAAATCACCTCCTGCACCCTCAGCTCCCGGGACTCATAGGCCTTGGCTTCCCTGGTTGAATGAAGGTCGCTGGGATTTGTCCACTCAAGCCTGTGAAGCCTTTCAAGGCTAGTCCAGTGTTCTAGGGCACTGAACAGGCACCCAAGCACTAGGAGTGATGTCTCAAACTCTCCAGTCCAGATCCTAGAACCTGGAACTCCACTCACAGCCATGTGTGCCTTCCTCCCCTCTGTGCTCTGGCTTGTTCCGCTGGTTGAATAAAGGTTGCTGGGCATGGTCCACTCAAACATCAAGGAAAGCTCTCCAGGATAATCCAGTGTCCTTGGGGATTGGGTGGGCACCCCAGCACTGGGAGTGATATCCCAAACTCCCCTGAGCTAAGGCCAGAGAGGTGGAATTTCTCTTGCCCTTGTCACTGCACAATCTGGAACTTTACTCCCAGCAGTGCATGCCTATCTCCCTTTTCCAATATTTCACCTGTTAACCACATGTCTCATTACCTTTCATGGATTTTTTTAAACAAATCCATGCACACACACACACACACACACAGTCTTTATTAATTTGTAAAACATATATCTAAACCAAACCATGACTTTCATAGCTGTGCATTTGTAGAATAATTATGCTCATTACAAAATATCTTTCTGTGTTGTTCAAGAAAAGTGGTGCACATAATTTGAAAAGCCAAAAAATGAATTCTGTAAAAAGCAGCTGGTTTCCATATCTCATTCATGTTTTTTCTCTTGCTTCCTTTTTTCCCATTGATCCCTGTCATTTATTTTGAGACAGGGTCTCAATCTGAAGTTCAGACTAGCTATGACCTTGCTATGCAGCTCAGGCTGGCCTGTAACTCTCAGTAACCCTCCTTCTGCAACCACCCAATTACAGGCATACACCACTATACCTGGTCACGTTTAAATTACTTAAGTATCATCTGAGTATAACTATGTGATTTCCAGGAGAAAAATGAATATCAGTTAATAACTGAATAAATACCTAGCAATAGTGAATATATTCTTTTTTGACAGTACAATTTTCAAATTAATTTGGGATGACTACATGTCAAGATTGTTAAATAGGTACTCTTGCACTTATAGATGATTGGACACAATATTTTTAAAGCCTTATAATTTGTAAGGTAGCATAAACTAACAATTTCTTTAGTGTCATAAAATGTTTTCTTGGGTTGGCTGTGCTGCCATAAGATGGTACCATACAGGGAGTGACCTAAACAACAGAAATTTGTTTCTTGCAGTTTTAGATGCTGAGAACTACAAGCTCAAATTAAGCAATAAGGCAAGTTCCATTCTGAGTTTTTTTCTTTGCTCATTGCTCTCTGTGCTCATGTGACTTTTCTTTGTGTGTTTCCATGTCCAAGAGAGAGAAACAAAGACAGTCAAATCTCTTCTTATAAATCCAATGCACTATCCATTGCACAACAGAACTCCAAATCTCTTCTTAGAAGGATGCTAACTTCATCTTCAGGACCCCACCCTAGTTGCTTCTTATGGTCCCATCTCCCAAATGCCATCTCATGCTAGGTATTGGAACTTCTATGTATGAATTTTGGGAGAACACTGCTCTCTGCACATAGTTTTCCTATTTTAGTGGAAAATTGTATGAACAAATAACTTATAAATAGAATACATTCTATGTTATGTCTTTTTGAATGGTATTTTTTCATTTTTGTTTTAAATAAATTTTAATTATTTGAGAATTCGTTCATTTCATGAATTTGCTTTTAATTATTGTTTCTATGAATATTGCTGTTTTCAAAATTTTTCCAGTTTTCTAAGACTAACCCAAAGTAAAATACAGTTGTTATCATATCAACTCAGCTTTTGAAAAGTACCATATCTCTCAACCAACATGATTTATTCAACTATATATTTATTCATGTACTGTTTAAATGATACAGTCAGGCTCTGAAGTGTCCCCCAATTGCTCACTATTATTAAAGGTTTAGGAGGTTGCAAAAAAGTTCAGAAGTGAGGTGTTCTGGGGCATCTCACTTTAGGTCATTGTCAACATGTGAAATGTCTCTCGTTTCACCAGATAGATGGCATCTGCACCTTGGGATCCATAATGGCTACCAAAATGATTAACAAATACTATGCATTAGGAAAATAGAAAAGGTACTTTAAAGATGTATCAGGAATTAGCAAGATTTCACTCAACACCAGGTCAAATGTACATAATTGATAGTCTTGGGTATGGAACAATAGCCCCTCAGATACTACCAGAGAAGGAATTTCTGGGGAATGAGGCCCCTGGATTCATTTGATAGTGTGTAGCCATCCATCCAGGCATTCAGACTGCTACAATCCTGGTCCAAGGGGTCCAAGATACTGTTCCAGCTGCCACTGACCTTGGCATTATTGGCATTATCTACACAGTGCTGGTTGTTCACATATGCAAGTTACAAGAGCTACAGGGTCATGTAAGCTTCCACTATATTTCAATAAAATGTCTGGGAGGCCTGTCAGAGCCCTTGAGAGCATAGTTTGTGATGCCGTGGGAGTGAAATTCAAGATATAGTAGAAATCCTAGGAAACTGGAGATGCCTGAAATGTGGAAGTTCTCCTGAGGAAAGTCAAAGGGAGTGCGTGGACCCCACTCAGGAAGGAAGCTGTGTGGGTGGCAACCTGCAAGAATGTACAAACAGCACTGCCCACAGTTCTTGACATTCATATCTCAGCACTCCCTGCCCCAGTTATGGACAGAGATTATAGCTTTTAATGTTTGCCCTTTAGCATTTCAGTCTTGTTTTTTTTCTGATTACTTTCTGTCCCTTATTCCTATCTTTTAAAATGAGATTTTTTTTCTATGCCATTATATGTTGGCCATATTAATTTTCTTTTTTTAGTTTTAAAGGAGCTTATGGCTAAGAGTTTTACTTGAGGAAGTAACATTACTTGACTTCAAATTTTAACTTTTCAACAATGCTGAAGCTGTTAAGACGTTGGTAACTCTTAGAGATGGGGCAAGTGCATTTTTGCATGATACATGAAGTAGAATATTATCATTTTGGTCTAAAATATTTTTCCCAGAGTCTTTTGCATTAGTAGTTGGTATCTGATTAGAGGGAGGCTACTGGGAGTGGGAGAAGTAGAGACTTGGAATGATGTGTTCTTTTGCTTGGTTCTCTCTCTCTCTCTCTCTCTCTCTCTCTCTCTCTCTCTCTCTTTTCTTCCTTGCTGTCTTTCCTTGCTTTTCCCATCTGCTGTGCCATCTCTTTGTTGGAGCCAACTTACTGTGAAGTGAATTCTCTGAAATATGATCCAAATTAACCTCTCCTTTAAGTTGCAGATTTTGGACACCTTGTTCCATTGGTAACAAAGCTGACTAATAAATGCTATATCTTTAATCTGGTAAAGATATGGCCACTTATTAACTAATGGATGAGTAACTCATACAGAGTCCATAAGTAGAATATTTATGTCCTGGACAAGACTGAGAGAAGTCTTAAGAGAAGTGACACTACGTAAGATTTCATTACAGTGGCCAGACAGGCATGCAATTTAAAACTTATGCATTGTTCATTTTTGGAATATTTTATCCATCTAACAGGTTTGGACTGAAGTTGAGCAGTGATAACTGAAAGAAAAATGTGGAAAAGGGGAAATTGGTATATAGATATTTTTATAATGCAGGAGGAGATATGATTGCAAAAAATTTTGTGGTTCCTTCATATGTAACTAAATATTACACAAATAAAAATTAGTGCTATTAAATAATCCAGAAAACTTTATTGTATTCATATTATACAAAATTTTGGGCTTCATCATGATATGTTTCACACATGCATATAATAGTACTTTGATGTAAATTAAATATTTCTCTAATTTTGACAATGTATAATTTTTAAATTGACTGCAGATCATCTTAAATTGACAATATATTGTTTTTAAATATATCATGTTTAAATCTTCTAAAATATGGATTATTTCAAGTGTCACAATAATTAAGTAAAATAAGGAACATATTTTAGATTCTTTGTGCATGTGTGCTAGTGGGAATTGAGTCTCATGCTTTGTCACTGAACTACATACTCAATCTTTTTTTAATTTATGTTTTTCACTTGGGGAAAGATCCCATTTTGCAGTACAGTCTGGAATTGAACTTGCAATCCTAATTGTTTAGTCTCTCAGAGTATTAGAATTAGAGGTGTGCTCTATCATTTCCCATTTTAGTTTCTTGATGTTTAAAGTTGTTTTCTTTAAAAAAAAGTTAATATTTTTTAATCATCAATTTACGAAAAACTACAATCCTTCATTTAGTTTGAGTTTTCATTAAAAATTTCAGTCAGATGTATGAAAAGTCATAAAACATTTTTATGAAAACTTGATCTCTATGATCTGTATTTATTAATTACTAATGCCCATGTTTTGGTTTCTACAGTTGTCTTTCATTTGTTTTGAATGATTTCTTTGTAAATTGTGTACTTTTGTGTCAGAGATCAGGCTAGATAAGGGATAAAGTGATGACTTCAAAGGGAACTTTAGCTGTATTGGGAAAGTTCCTATTCACAGTGCTCTGAAGTCAAGATAACACCACAGCTGATGCAGCAGAGGACACCAGCTGTTGACACTCTATTGCAGAGCAGTGAAGCTTCCAAACTTAGAGATCAAACAGTTCCCTTAATAGGTAAAATTTGTTGTCTGAAAAAGTCTTTCAACTAACTTTCCAAGGTCCTTCTCAGTTCCCACCTTGCCTCAGTGTCCTCTTCCTTCATTTGAAAACCAAATAAATATCAGGTGCCTGGTGGAGATATTTGTCTTTACTGCTAGACAGTCTTTACTCCTGAGAGAATTCTGATCTTCCTGGAGCCCTCAAAATCATACTAATTGTCTCTCTTTAATTAAGTCATTTGCTGTGTACTCATTTATGATATGTGGGTCTGATCGGTCCATGATATTTCCCATTAGAGCTTGCCTACAATTTTTGTGACTGATGGAAGCATCTCTTAAAAACTACATTTCTCTTATAAATAGAATAGAAAACTACTTTTCTCTTTTTACATAAAATTGCATTTTTTCTTACTGTGTGATTTGTTTCATAACAGGCTAGCATATACTTTTAATTTGAAAACTAGTTATGCAGCAACAAAACAGAAAATTCAGTCAACATTATAGGGGCACAGCCTATGATCTATGAGGACTGAGTAGATGAGGGGCATATGTCAAGACTGATAGGAAGTGGGCTGGATCCACCCTATATTAGTTATATAAAATATGATTCATATTAATTATGCAAAATAAAATTCACATGCAAAATTTTGGATTTTACCATGGCATTTTTTCACACATGCATAGGATAGTACTCTGATATAAATTCAATATTTCTTTAATTTTTACAACATATCATAATAGAAGTGGAAACTTATCCAACAAACTGGGGTGGATCCACTCTTAGAAGAAGGAATGAGTTGTTCCCATGGTAGCATGCAAATCTAGTTCATGCATCATTTTTACCTAATTTATACTTTTCTCAAATTTAAAGGAATCTTACCTTTTACATTCATTGTGTTTATTACATCATTGTTATTTTTACATGCAGTCACTGAAGGCAGACAAGTGTACTGGAAAGGGCAACATCAAATAACTCCTTTCATAGTATAAAATTAAAATCCGTAGGTCTGATTTCAAAGGAAATAAATTGCTTAAGGTAGTGAAATGGCAAGTTACTACACATAAGAATTTATGACAGTTTCTAGAGTTGATGGCACATAACTTTAATCTTAGCAATCTAGGAGATAGAGAAAGGAAAACAGAGATGATACTGGTTTCAATGAAGGTGAATATGGTGAAAATGGAGATAATAGGGAGTAAGAGCTGATATTTTTATGACATAAAACCTATAGAACAAAGTTATGGGTGAGAACAGACTTCTAAGTTCCTTAAATAACTAGACAGATGATAGGAGCAACCATGTCATAAAAACTTAAAGGTCAATTTGTAAGATAATTAATTATTTGGTTGCTTACAAGATTTGACTGTTTTAAATACATTCTGTAGCCAAACACAATTCTAACAGCTTTATTTGTTGGGCATAGAGGTGCACCCCTGTAAACCAAGCACTCAGGAGGCTGAGGCAGGATCATTGCTGCCAACTAAAGGTCAGCCTGAACTGCATAACAACACCTTGTATCAACAACAACAGCAAAAATAAGACCTTCATTTATTTCTGTTTTTATAAATTTGTGTTGGTATTATATAATTATAACGCTCCTTGTGGAAATTTAGTACATGTCCATGGCACATGCTAATTATTTTTTTTATCCCTTGTTCTTTTTCTCCCACCCGCTCCATCTTTCACAACATTTTCTATTTGAATATGTGTGTATATATATATATATATATATATATATATATATATATATTTCCTATTATTTCTCTTTTATTTTGCCCTTTATTTTTATTTTGGGTTTCTCTTATAAGAATAAGAATGCAGTATTTGAGCTTACCTGTCTGACTGATATCACTTAGTAATAAGGTCTCAAGGTGTATATATTTTCTTACAATTTTAGCCTTCTGTATGTCAGGGTAGTATTCCATTGCATAAATACCACATTTTCTTTATCCAATCATCTTTGAAAGTTACATAGGGTCACTTCCAATATTCAGCCATTATGAATTACGGTGCTATAAACATGGCTGTGGAAGTATGGAAGTACCAGTATGACTGCGGTATGATGTATTTTACATTTATGAAAAGGGAATTTGACTCTATAGAAAGGGAATATCTGAGAAAAATAGAATATCTAGATTTATTTATTTATTGATTGATTGATTGATTGATTTAAAGAGGGGAAAAAAAGGAAAAGGGTAGAAGTAATACAGAATTTCCAAAAAAAGATAAACAGTAAGAAATCACTAGTTGATAAATTATATATTGTACTCTTAGTAATATTTGTTCAAGTTACAAAATTAAACCATACAAAGTAAACATTGAAGCAGTGAGACTGTAAACAGCTACACATGCATGAGTCTCTACCTGTATTTCTATCCTTTCTGTATTAAAGGGAAAAACAAACCATGGCAAGACAAAATAAAGCAAATTCCTATAAAAACATGAAACCAAAATGTCATATAAAATCACAGTACAAGGTGATCTACAATTATTACTGGGTTGTCTCTTGTTATCTTCAATAGAATTGTCCACATCATCAGGCATAATTGAATATAGCAGTATAATTGAATATAGCAGTACATAACAACATTAATAAAAACAAAACATTGTGGACAGTGTAAAACTTCAAAAGCATGTAATAATCAAATTAGAGTGGGTATCCTAGTGAATCTTGTCATCTTCAGTGTATTTGCCTATACTCTCAGACTAGATACTATCAATCATAACAGCTTTGAATAAAATCTGTCGATACAAAACAGCAATCTAACAAACCAGATTCAATTAAGCTCAGTCATGGTAAAACAGTGTAAGTTATATAGAGCTTCAGATTAAGTTAATAGGAAGTTAAGGATGATTACTGTACTATATCCTGCTCTTTTTGGGATAACTTCTATGCCCTCAAACCTAGTACAAGTAGACAAACTGGATCAGAATATAAGCAGATATCTAAGCAGAGTGATGTGAGTAATGTAGGTTTTAAATCCTGATACACTATTAACAATATCCTCTGCCTTTTTTTTAGGCTCTTCCTCCCTTTTCACTCCCACAGGGTGCTGCACATTTTGGGTCCCACCAACTCCCTCAGGTTTTAGATTGTGTGGGAAACCTGCTATTTACCTAAGTGGTTCTGAACCTTTTCACTTCTGGACTTGATCTTAATTTGTGTTCCTTTACCTATAAAAGCCTCAAGGTTTTCCATCATTATAGCTGAGTAGTTCTCTACTGCACGTTAGTATCCTGTCTTTCCAACCTATCTGCAGGTACTGGTCGAGTTGCCCCTATTTCTCTCTGGCTCTCTGTTACACACAGCATTGTTTTCTCATATTTGATTTTTGGTCCATAAACCCTTTCTTAAGTTGATTATATTACTGATACTGAGCATCTCAATGGACCCTACCTCCTGAACTACTTTGACTGTATTTCTTTTTTTTTTTTTTTAGTGTATAAAGACCATCTATCTTAGAGATTATACCCAAACTTCTCTGTCTCATTTCTGCTATGGTATTTTTCTACCTTCGTTTATCTACTTTTTTCCTTCATTCTACTGCCTGCCCCATTCATTGAGGCCTTTCTGCCACTGTTCCTAAAATCCTGGTATTTCTTTTCTCTCTCTCTCTCTAGAATGTCCTTCAGTATTCTCTGTGGGGTTGGATTGGTGGTCACAATTTCCCCCAGTTCCTCTTTGTCATGGAAGCATCTTGTTTATTAATTTCTAATGACAGTTTTACAGGGTACATCAATTTGGGCTGGAGGTTATTTTCTTTCAGGGCTTGGAATACTTCTCTCTAAGCTCTTCTTGATTTGATGGTCTGTGTTGAGAAGTCTGTTGTGATTTTGATGGGTTTTCCTTTATAGGTGATCTGTTTCTTTTCTCTGAAGGCTTTTAATATTATGTTTTTATATTGAATTTCTGGCATCTTGATTATTATTTGTGTGGGTGTTGCTCTGTTTTGGTTGTAGGTAGCTAGAGTTCTGTATGCCTCATATATCTGTATATCATTTCCTTTTCCTATGCTTGGGAAGTTTTCCTTAATTATTTCTATTTGTAATTCCTTTGTTTTTATTCCTGCTTCTTCACTCACATTTCTTATTCTTAAATTATAGATCCTCTTGTCATCTTCTCACATTTGTATGGCTACAGCCTGTTTCCTTGTTATTTTTAAGAGATCTTTCCTTTCATGATCACATATTGCAACCTTGTCTTCAAATTTTGATAGTCTATCCTTAGTTTCTTTCAAGCAGTTTTGTCAGATTTCAATGGAGTTTTTAATTTCCTGGTAATCTTTTGAATCTGCTTCATATACTCTAGGTTTTCACTATATTCTTTATTAAACATTTCTCTCCTTTTTTTGTGTTCCTCCTTTCTTTCATCCGTGTCTTCTTAAGAGATGCTTAGCATTTCTTTTATTAATCTATTTATATCTTGCTTTACCTGATTTGATATTTCAGTTTTGAATTCATCTACAGGGTCCCAAAGATATCTCTTAATGTCCATTGAAACCATGTCTGATGCTGCATGTTTGCTGCCCTCAGTCTCTTTTGTATTTCTCTCTCCTGGATCAGTGTTCTCAGGGTTTTAGGCTGGGTTTTTTTTCTTGTTGTTTCTCTCTCTTGTCATGTTTTTGGTTTCTTCCATACAGGTGTATAGTGGAGGTCCCAGCCCCTTTCCTTGTTGGTTATGATTCTTCTGAAGCATACTGGTGAGGGTGTTCTGCCCTCTCCTGTTTGCTCTTGGTCATTGAGGTGTAAGCAGGGGTGCATATGCTGGACCCTCCCCACTGGGCCAGTCAACTTTCAGGGGCCTTCACCAGGTTAGTGTGTACTGTGCATAAGGAATCAGTTTGAGTCTTATTGGGTCCCTGCCAGGGGGTTATAACCCAGGCCAAGCAGATCCCACAAATCTTCTTTGGGAAGGGAGCAGCTAACTGAAGTCACTGTCATTCTTAGTTCAGGCTCCTCCTGCCCAATTCCAACATGCCATCCACTTGCTCACCCCCTTCCCATGGTGGGGGTCTTATTCCCAGCACTCATTGTGAATTAATGGAGGTCCCTCACTGACTCTGCTCCCCACTGGGCTCGGTAACTCCATCTTCAGAGCGACTGGTTAATTGCAGTGGCACATTTTTGGGTGCTCCAGTGGGTTTGGGCCACTCCAGCCAGTCATGGCAGTGGCACAAATTCTGGTGGCTCTGGCGAGAGCACTGTGGGCACTATGCTTAGCTTCTTCAGTGGTAGCCCCGGGACTGTGTGTTTGACCAGCTCTTTTGCCTTTAGTTTCTTCCTAGGACAAAAGTATCTATCTCCCTCTGTCTTGACCTCTCCAAGATGTTTTATTACTGCCATGCTTTAATTTTTTAAAAAATCTCCCTAGTAATTTTTGTAGTAATTGTACCAGCTTGCATTCCTACCAACAGCATGGAAGTGTTCCAATTTTCCTCATAGTCTTGCCAGCATGCTGTCAATATTTTAAAGTTTCCTATTTTAAAAACCTGGTCAATAATATTAAGTTTAAATTTGTTACAATGCCAAAGATTTGCAAAAATTGCTCTGTGTAGTCAGATCAGAATATTGTGAGTGTATCTGTATATATGTATGTGAACAAATGCAGTGTTCCTAGAATCTGCTTAATAAACAAGCTGCTTTTTTCCTTATTTTAATGTCTCTCAGAACAATGATCCTGGGTTTCTTTAATCAGTGTTACCAAAAATACTTTTATGAATGAAAACCATAGTGCATTGCAAAGAAGTGAGCACTCTGACGAAATAGCCAGACTAATGTGTGCCACTTGATTCTGTGATTGTCTCATATGTATACTAGAGAAACCAATTCAAATGACATCCTGCAGCACCCAGAACATAGAATTTAATTTAAATTAGCACTGCTACCTGCCACTGTTGTTTTTGTTGCTATATACCATTTATGACTAAACATATATATTTAACAGAACTTTTTTGCATGTTAGGGGGAAAATGGATGTTTTCTTTGTAATTTATTTTGGTTTTTTTCTAATTAAAAAAAATCCATCTTTTCTCTAAAACTTAGATATTTCCATTTAACGAAAAATCAACTGAAGAAGAAATACCAACTGTGAGAAGCTAAAATTTAATTACGTTAAATATTATCTTTTATAGCCTTGGTAATAAGTGAAAGGGATTTCTGTGTATTCTTTTGGTAGAGTTCTGGCACTAGCTGTCAGGATCTCAAGTGTTATTAATTGTATGGTCTTGTGCAATTTTGACTGCATTTCACTTTCCTAGAATACTTCATATTATTGTGGGATCAGAACCTAATATATTGTAATTTAATTATAATGAAATCTCATAACTAATTTAGGCAAAACACAGAGAAACTGGTGTCTGTCCTTTTCACATAATATGATATTTATATGATTTAATTATATAACATTTTATGCTTCAATTTAGGCTTTGCTACTCTATGAAATTTAGTTGATCACTAAAGAAAAATCTACTGACCAAACATTGCTGGTAAATTATTTATTGTAATGTAAATAATTATTTATATATTTTATTTAGAAAAGATATCAAATGTTTCCCCACATATTTTCAAGTGAACAGTATTATAGTTTGGCAGCTCATTAATTAGGATTGCACAGTTTCATCCATGTAACACTTTCCATTGCTTTAACACTAATGCAGTATCCAGTGCTTTTTAACTGCATTTTTTAGATATCTTGACAGGAGAAAATTAAAAATAGAATTTTCTAAAGGTTAGTTAATTACAGATAATAAATCTTGTTATGCAGATGTGGACTCTCCAAAACAATTTAATTTTCCAACAACCCATACTGAGCTGGTAAATTGAAATCTATCTTTCATTTACTGTGCTAAATTTCAATCAAACTGAAGGTTACTCAATTACAAGGACATGTTAGTCTCTACATGTATTTGATCTTTTCCTTTTGAAGGAAACTAGTGATCTAATTCAGTCTTTTATGGTATCTCTGTAGAGATAAAACATGATTTTACCCTGAAAGAAATTACTCCCATGTTTAAGCTAAGACTCCGGAGCAGATTTGACACTTGAGGTTTTTATGAACTCATTAATTCCACCATTTCTCTGTTATGTGCAGAAGCTGATCTCATTGGTTGCCTTCTAATTTTCACTTTACATTTTCCAGCACAAGTATATGAAAAACGAATAGTGTACCTATTAGCCATGTGTTAAGTTCATATGCCTTAGGAGTAATTGATGAAATTATCATACCTTTCCTCCACATACCTAAGTTAATCTAAATTGAATAACTTTGTTCTATTCTTACTTTATTCTTTGTTCTTTGCTGGCTCCCATATGATCCATATGTCTTCTTTCTGACTCAGTTCTGGGGGGCATGTAGTGATCATTTAATGTAAAACCAGACTATTAAACATAGAAATACACAAATCTATATAATTGAGCAATAAAATTATGAAACACATAGAAGCCCATGATCCTAAACTAATTGTGGCCTAATATGAAACTTAAATTGGCACTGTTCAGCAGACAATGCCATCCCCAGGCACCTCCACACTCCAAGACGTATTTAAGAGATTCTGATGGTGATAGAAACTGGGATATTGCATCGACTCTTCTTCGATCTCTAAACAGCTCTTTCCCCTGCACATTTGTACAAAATGATAAATGCCAACTTTGCTTCATTAATCAACCCTTCTATTGTTCTTGTCAAGACTTAATTATGCTCTAATCTGAATATATTGTGTTTAAAAGGAATAAATAAAATGACAGCAGAATCTAAATTTTGAAAAATCCGTCATTTCTTCATGATGTATACATACCTAAGATATCCACGTAAATTTTAAGCCTTTTCTTAAAGCAATGTTTCAGAAGTTAAAATTTTCTTTCTTTCTGTTTTAAATTTTAAATCATGAACTTGCAAGCAGAATAATGTTTACTTGTAACTCAGTCACGTCATCCTTTAATATAGGACTCATCTTTATAAATGCCACTAGCTTTTGTCCCCACAAAGCAGAATTTAGGATCAAAGAAAGAACCTAGACAGAAGGGACTTATGATGTCAGATTTACTAGTGATTCATCTACAGAACCAAACAATTGCTTATAAGAAATGACAGGAGAAAAAGCTTCTGCTGTTTTCCTCATCTTGCCTGCTCCAACATGGAGGTTACCTTGACACAGCAGTTCTCTTTTACCAGGTACTGGCTAGATTCCATCTCCATGGTGCAAGCTCCGTTTTCAGTTGTCTCTTCTTTGTATAGTGTATTCTCTAAAAGTATTTTACTGTTCCTGCTTTGTGATAGCTTTTCCTTTCATTTTCTTTTTTCACTTCTTTGCTTCTCCCCTAGTTTACTTAGTTTATGCTACATAATTGTCCATTTTATTCTTTTATTGGGCAATGCCATCTTCAAAATTTATGTAACTTTAAATCTTCCACTTTCATCATAGCTGTTTTTCTTAATTTGTAACTGTGCTCAAAATGAACATCAAACAAATGTAACCATAAATGTAGAACTGAAAGATTACACTGGGAACTTCACTTAGATATTCCTGAAGCTCTTTAAATTAACACTGTAAACTCTTTCCTTGAAAGAGAAAAGTTTTTTTCAGAGTCTAAATCTTGAAGGGTAACTGTGACCTTTATCATTCCAGATGTTACTATTAAACAAGCTTCAGATACCTGTACTGTGATCCTTGTGGAGAGTCACAGTTTTCTGTTTTCGTAACTCTTGTCCTGTGAATACAGGTATCTCTCACATATTCTAGCAGTATGACTGATTGTATATGCCAAGTTCTACAGTATCTCACTTTGGATCATTTCAGTTGGATGTGAGAGACCTTCTCACAATTCTCTAATGGATACACAAATTATACATCTACAAAATCCTCTTTGGCTGTTGTTATACCTCATCTTAACTGTGAACTGTTTAACAACCTGTGTTTGATTTATTTCACTTAAACTCTGATCTCAAGGCACAATGATTTTCCTAAAAATGACTCAGATTGTCCTTTGTGAGTGCATAGTTCTCATTTATGTCTATTTGCACCATATTTTCATTATGCATTCATCTACTAATTGACATATGGGGCACTTCCACAGTTTAGCTATTATGAGTTGTGTTTCTACAAACATGAGAATAGTGAATCACTAAACATTAGATGTCTAACTTAATTGGAAATATTCTCTGAAGTGTATGGCTGGATGAGATGGAACTTCTACTTTCCCTTTTTAAGATATCACCATATTGCTTTCCATAATGGTTGTACTAGTTTACTTTCCCACCAACAACGTAAAATATTTCTGTTTTCATCACAGCCTTGCCAGTATTTGCAGCCTTTTAGTTCTTGATGGTAGCCATTCTTTCTGAAGCAAGATTACAATGTCAGTATCGTTTTGATCTGCATTTCTCTAACTGTCAAAGTTGCTGAATATTTTTCATCTTATGGCAATATTTTTGACTTTTGCTTTCCCTGTACAAATGGCATTAAAATATTATACTCCATTATTTTTAACTGCTTCACCCTTTAAATTACATTTATTGGTATATTTTAGATATACATAATGTTCACATTCATCATAGAGACTTCGTTTAAGATATCACCATATTGCTTTCCATAATGGTTGTACTAGTTTACTTTCTGATCAACAATGTAAAATACTTCCATTTTCATCACAGCCTTGCTAGTGTGTGCAGTCTGTGCTACATCCACTTGATCACTACACTTTGCAGCAGGTCTCAAAGGCCAAAAGTGTCTGTCCTCTCTGTGTTTGTTGCCTACTTACTTCGTTGCCCAATCCAAGTATATGAATCTGCAGGTAAACTTGAGAGTTAGATTGTCCATTATCTATAAATTAAAGTACAAGGATTTTGAAAGGAATTATAAATTGGAAAGAACTGATACTTTGGCAACATTAAGTTTTCAACATTACTTTCCCCATTTCTTAGTTCCTTAATGTTTGGAACAAAAGTTTTGTAATTTTCATTATCTAGACTTTCTACATATTTTGTTACACTGATACCCAGTATGTCTTTGGCAGTGGAGCTGCTAATGTAATGCTATTGGCTGTTACTCAAAATTTGGGCTAATTAGTATTTAAAAGTGCTGCAAGTATAAAATGCATACTGTGTTTTGAATATTTCATAAATGCAAAACACTTTATTAATAATTCATATTTATTACATATGAAAATGATATGTATGCTATGGAGTTAATTCAAAATTAATTTTATTTATTCTTAGGTGTTTATTATTAAATTTAAATTTACATATGTAGATCTTATATTTCCATTTAAAAGAACTGATACACAATTGTAAAGAAGTCAAAATACTATACCATTTCTTAAACAGTATAATGAAAATCATAGGATTATATTGAGCCAAAGAAGTTATACACATAAGAAATACGTAGTTACATTTCATTTATATAAAATGTAAAAATATTATAATAAATATGTATGAGGCAGATATGCTTAATGCCATTTGAAACTCATTACCACTGAGTTGCAAAATTAATTTTTCCACATTTTAGTCTGTATTGCTGCATTTTAAGTAAAATGTTTAAAATATTAAAAGTTAAATTAATGCTAATATTGCACATTGCCTTAAACTCAAACACACTTTGCTTACCTAAAATGGTTTTTAGGCCTCAAATTACAATTTATATTTATAATTCAGTGAGAGAACTTATTGTGGAATTTTGTGTGTATCAATTATTTCAAACCTTATTAATCCTACATTGCCAAAAATAAAACTGAGTCTGGAAAATCACTGGATTTTCTTGAGTCATCATAATCAGTTTTAAATGGATGAGGTCTTAAGCAAAGATCTAACTTGGTCAAACTTGAGGATTTTCCACCTTCTGCCTCATGATTTCTTTGTTTCTTTATTTTTTTATTAAGTTTCTTGATACAATTTAGGTTTACATAATGATTATATTCATAAGGAATTTGTATAATGTCTCTATTAGAATTTTTCATCATCTCAATCAAAATGCAGCCCAAAATAGTAGCTTATTTTACACTTTAAAAATTATTTATTTATTTATTTATTCATTCATTTTAAATTTGGTACTGGGAATCAAACTCATGACTTTGTGCTTGTCAAGAAGACACTTATGCCACTGAGCTATATCTCTGGCCTTATTTCACATTTTTTATTCAAATTCCACATCAAATTAAGTTCTTGGCCTAAGGAACAATAAAAAGGTATACAGTATTTCAGGTGGGGGGTCAGAATAAAGGAAAATATTTTGCCATTTGCAGACTGTTTACTTATGAAAGATGATCTTAGACTAGAAGGCATTAAAATATAGCTCTATTTGGTGAAGATTGGCCAATGAATAGAGAATTTTACATTTTCTGGGAAAATTCTATTTATATATTTCTGAAGTATGAAATATATTTTTAACAGTTTATTTATAATTTTGCATAGATAATGTGCCTATGTCATGCCTTCAATTTACAGAAATATAAACAGGTTCCTTCACTAGATTTTTATATTTGAATAGTAACTGGAACAGATTATATTTAGCTCTGATGTTATTTTTAGATCTTTTAAATTGTCCTAAATATTCACTGAGGAAAAATCCAGCTGTTAAATTTTATAATGCCCTTGAAAATTGATTTTTTGGGATTTTGATATGCATTCAACATTTTTTTTGTGGAAAAAGAATGTTTCAAATATTTTGTTTACAAGACATTATTTAAAGTGAGCCAAAAAAGTAAATTTTATCAATCTTTCTAACAGATATTACCTTTAAAATATGTACATTTTTATATTATCTATCTATATATCTTAAGTTTAAAATGTGCAGAACTTTTATTTTTACACATATCTTCATTAATGTGGATATGTGAAAATAAAATATAAAGGAAAATTTAACCTTATAAAACAGGTTTTTAGAAGAAATAATCTTATTTTCAATTAAGATATCTTAATTTTTAGTTTTAAAATTACTACTTCCATGCTTCTTTTCCATTCCTTTACTTACATATCTGTAATATTTTTACCAACTTTGTCTTAAATTATATTTTATTTAATCTGTTATTATGCAAAATATCAGTTTGAGTATTTATCTTGGTATTCTTCTTGATATTCTTATTTCCTGAGTTGTCTCAAATTTTGATATATATTTATTTGATTATGGTTTTATGTTTCATTGTTTGTCATAAAATTGTGTCCTCTCCTGCAATGGAAAATCAAGCACACCTATAACAATAGTGTGTGGCTACTAGAGACTGACAACAAACAAATGAACCTGAATTTTTTAAAGTGCTAGAAAAAAATCTCCAGTGTAATGTTCCTTGTTTTTTGTTCTGAACTCTATTTTCTCGCTACCCCAGGATGTTGCAGTAGGCAAGACATTGTTCTTGCTCTGCTGTGTGTATCATTGCACAAGACGCAACATACTATTATGGTGTCCATTTTCTGGAACACAGAGGAAGGACTTGGGTTACAAAAACCTTTAAATTTCCAAATGATTCCTGCAAAGACTGGACTCAATCACTTCTATAGCAGAGTTAACAGTTTTTAACTCCTTAACCTCAACTCCGTAAACACTTGGGATTTGAAGTGATTAGAAGATCTCACTTTCTTCCATCAACAAGGTGTGTAGTATTGGCCCCATATGCAGGAAAGCCATGAAGGTACACACTGGTGAGCTCCCCTGAACTTCTGCCTGGCATATCATTTCCTGCTTTATGTGTGGGCTATCTTATATGTCGTATTGCCTCTTTCCTATCTGATGTCTACCTGTCTCTCTCCTTTGTTCTGTCTCTAGCTGTCTCTCTATCTCTATATCTTTCTTTCTTTGTTTCTTTTCCTTGATTTTCCAAAGATGTGACCAGTATTTGTGGCAACAGAATTATCTTTTTCTCTATGTTAGCAGGGTAAATTTCCATTACCTGCCAAGAGAAAGGAACAAAAAGGAAGAAAATTGTTTTCAAGTGGAATTTAACCAACAGTACCCCCAAATGCTTTTAGAGATCTCACAGATCACATCATTTGTTTTCTGCCAAAATCAATTTTATATATCTAGTTTATAGATGCTTATAATAATAA
Source organism: Hydrochoerus hydrochaeris (assembly GCA_004027455.1). NCBI lineage: Eukaryota > Metazoa > Chordata > Mammalia > Rodentia > Hydrochaeridae > Hydrochoerus > Hydrochoerus hydrochaeris. The sequence continues at coordinate 108,563 of PVLA01006062.1, read as the reverse complement.
TCATCTGAGCTACCAAGCCATGTTGTTCTGAAAAGATGCTCTTCCCCCTCTCAAATTGTTCCTGCTTAGCACCACATCCAATTGTAGCTTTTTATCTTACTAAAAAAAGAAAAATCAGTCCTTACTATAACAAAATAAAATACTGATATATACATATTTGTATAAATAAACCTATTTTCCTCTATCTTCATCCCATAAAACCAACATAGAAAACTTCTGTGACCTCAAGAACTATGAACATTTTTCTCATTGGCAAGCAATTCATTCTGCAGCAGGATTCAGTGGATTTTGTTTGTTTCAGTTCTGACACAACCTATCTAGAGACAGCTACAGATCCCACAGGTTGAATACTGCAGTCTCATTATTATTCCTTTTCATTTAGATACCAGTTACAAAGTCCAGGTTATTTTACCTGTACTTCTGGTCTATATTGAGTTTCTTAAAAATCTCATTCTCAAGCTTGATTAATTTGCTTTAATTATTTACAGAACTGAAAAACACTTTTGGTGCTCTGATATCAATACCTTGTAGATTTTGTGTCAGGGAAGCGAAAGAACAAGTACATTTTAATGAATTTACACATCACAATAGAGTTATGGTGTTCCTTGTAATTTTAGAACATAAACACTTGGGATTTGAAGTGTAGAAAGAATGTTTTATTGTTCATAGGCATCCTGGGCTACATCTGGCAGTTTATTCTAGCAAAATGACTCAGTGTTCCGGTGATACGAAGTAATTTTAGGGTAAGGGAGAGTGATGCTGAGAAAATTAAGTATATTTTTAGTGAGTAGAAACTTTGGGTTATGTAGAAACTTCAGTTTCCAAACCAAGGAAACAGAGCAACCAATATGAATTTTATAATAAAAATCTGTGAAATCTCTAGGCACTGAAGACTGGGTGCTATGGTTGATACATTGTGTCAATTTAAGAACTTTAGAAGTTTAACTGAGACTCAGCAGGTATTCAGCCTTCTTTGTAAATATCCTCATCCTGTGCAAAGGATGGCAAGGAGATTTTGTGAGTGTTACACTAGCTCTGGTGTGTGTGTGTGGGGGGGGTGGCCTGTGTTCAGTATTAACCAGGAGAAGAGGTGTTTTATTTGTTTGTTTGTTTGTTTTTTCATTTTTGCTCTGGCTGCTGCCTTGAAGTATTGCCCCAGTGCCATACCACCCTGCCATGGAGCCAGCTGATTATGGACTGAAACCTCCAAAAACTAAAACATAAACCTTTCCTTCCTTCATTTTGATTATCAGGTGTTTTTTCCCAGCAACAAGAGAAAAGTAACCAAGACGGAACTTGGTACTGAGAGTGGGGTTGTTGCTGTGACTATACCAAGCCATGTTATTTAAGAGCTTCAGGAAATGTCTTGTGGGAAGAGTTCAGAAAGGTATGGAGATGTCGAGTGGAGCCCAACAACCATTGTAGTCCTTCTTCCCAGCAGAAACCACCCAAGCTGGTCTTTACTGGCAAGATTTCTATCAGCTTGCTGGTCTTCTGAGCTCTGACCAGAATCTCCCACATAAAACAGCCTAAGGTGTTCCAGGTTTATTTTTTCAGGCAATATCTTCACACTCTTCCCACAAGCCATTCCTAAAGGTTCTCGAACCACATGGTCAGATATAGTCATGGCAATGATGCCACTCTTGGCACCAAATTCTGTCTGTCACTTTTCTCCGGTTGCTGGAACAAAATACCCAACACATAAAATGAAGGAAGGAAAGGTTTATTTAGCTCACTGTTTGTTGAGGTTTCAGTCCATAATCAGTTGACTCCAAGCAGAGTGTCATGGAACAGGGGCAACACTGTAAGGCAGCATCCCACAAAAGCAGTCAGAGCAAAAGCAAGCCTCTTTGGGCACAGGTCACCCCCCTCCTCCAGGGCACGTGTAGCACTCACAAAATTTCCTTGTCTTTCTCTTGCACAGTTTCAGGATGTTTATAAAGTAAGAACCCTGGCTTCCTGCTAAGTCTCATAGGTAACCTTCCCATGTTGACACAATGTATCAACCATAACAATACCACACTCTACTTTATACATTTCTTCCTTTGATTTAAATCAATAGCTTGCCCCAGTGATAAAGGTAACAGTGAGTGCATTGTGTTTTACTAACTTCTGTTAGTCTTTTTAATGAACTTTTGAACCTGAGACTGGTTTTGTGGAAATTCTTGGATTTACTGTTAATGTGAGAAATCTTGGGCACACTAGGCTATCTGGAGAAATATATTCTTAGTCTCAAAATATGCGTAATTCCAGGTAATGACCCACATATCAAATTCAATTTTGCCTGACCACATAGAATTGCAGTATATTATTCACAGAGATTGTACAATAGACTAAAATGACAATTCCTTAGGAATGAAAGTCAATGCCAGTATGCAAATTTCCTTAAATAGCTACATCATGTGCACCAAATAAAATGTATTTTATAAGACTGCAGGGTCCTGTTAAATAAATAGATCTGTTAAGCTAATAAAACATTGGCACAATAAAATGTTCTATTTAACAGGTTTCTGGTGTGTTTTGCTTAAATTGCCTTGACAAATTTGCATTCACAGGGTTTGGAGTTTTCAAAAACTTAATGATTTGAACCATCATAAGGGATATTTAAATTTTAATGTTCTTATTAAATACAGACCCTCCAAATGTGACTTTTTATAGGGACTTTTTTTTTTGAGGTAAAAGTTTGACTGCAGTTTTTGCCCGTTTGCATTGAGAAACTAAGAAGTGATGATTTTAATGTTATACTCATAAGCTTGACAGTTTTGATATTTGGGTAAGAAAATTTTTATTAAACTCAATGTTTTGATCTTACAGACTTAAAAATGTTAGTTCCTCACTATAATCTGGTGGTAAAATTGCAGATATTTATCATATATATTTGTAATACAAATTTTAATTATGTTAATTTTGAAATAATACATCTTCAACATCAAAAGCTTCTGAGTGACTTCTTCCAAGAATTCCACATAGAACTAAGAAAACAAATTTGTACATTTTGATTTTGTGTCCCTTCTCCAAAAAACACTGTGTTTTTAAATACTATTTTCTATCAGATTATCAATTTAGAATTTCTTTAAAACTGCAAAATGCAATTCAGTATTTACTTGCTATAGTATGAAAATGTTCAAGTATAACATTAAATTTGTGGTAATATGCTAATTTAAGTCATAATCAATTATGTGTATCAACTGATTAGCATTTGTCTGTGAACAGGAAATGTAGCACATTTTTCTCAAAGATATGCTTGCTCATTTTCGTGAGGTATGCAAAACATCCTAAAAAATATTATCAATTCTGCAATACATTTAATTTACTTCATGATGAAAACTGGCACTGACATGCTAGGTTTCTACTCGTGCATGTGATTTCTGTTGGAATGTAAATCTTCCTCTTACATGCTTTGTTTAGCAGAGTTGAGCAATACTAAATCACATATAACTTTGGCCTCATTTTTCACTAGCCTTCATTAATAGTATTGGCTTTATTGTTCAATTTCCTCCTATGGAGATAGTGAAAATGTGTTGAATCTTGAGAATTTCTCTTCATATAATATATATTAAGCTGTGAGAAAATAAATTTAAATATTTATGCTCATGTGGTAAGGAATAAAAAAGTTATGAACTGTGAAGGTTAAAAACTTTTAGATTAAAAAAAGAGACAAAAAAAGGAGACAAATGATATCAGCATTCTTCTGTCATAGGAAAATAGATGAACAAGGAAAATAGGTGAACAATTGTTCAAATTAAAGCAGTATAGCAGTTTTATTTTATTTTCTCTGACCTTAAAGATGCATGAGGAGGATGTGTGCCTCCTCAGAAACCCCCATTTAAAGAATGATGGAAGTAGCAAACCCAAAAGGGTGTTCTGCTGAAGTTTTTTAACCAGTTAACCGGTGATTGATGGTTGGATATAGTGTCATTACAAAATAGTGAGTCACATAAGTTAGAAGGGGGTATGTTGATTCATGACGAAACTTGTTAATACAAATTGAACGTGGACGTGTTGGTTTCCCTACACTGAGGTAGCCTGTCTCGCGCAGTCTTGACTCGTACCATATATGTCAAAGTTCAGAGTAATTTAGGGTAACAGCGGCTACAGCTCAATCACACAAAATCTCTACTATGTTACGGTATTTTCCTTGAAGCTGACTAAATTGTATATAAATGAAGCTTATTTTGCCCCTTTAACTCTCAATTTGAGCAAAAGACTTGTGCTGCTCGATAGATGAGTCAAGTGGATTAGGTAACTGTTAATCAATGTACAATAGAAAGGTTTATCATAAAGCCTGAGATAAAAAGTCAAAAATGTGAAAAATGTTATAATTTTCTCCCAGAGGCTACAGTGGTTTAAACCATAGATAATAGAACCCAGTAAAGATAGATAAGACAGTACTGAGCTGAAGAACTGAAAATGGTTAGATAGTAAATATTTTATACAGAAAAGTTAGATCCCAGGTATCATTTTATCCATCAGAACCACTGTCCCTGCTTCCTTCTTTTATGCAGTCTCTCCCAGCTTTGTGCTAGAGGCCACTATTCTAAATCAACAGGACTCTTGGGTACTGCTACATAGAAACTTGGGGAGCACAAAAGCCAAAGGTTTTTTTGTTGGCTAGGGAAAGCTTTGAAGCTACTTTTTCCATTTGCTCCCAGGGTTCATCCAGCCAGAGTTTGTAAACTTCACCCCTGGAAAAAATTAGAGGATTCATTTTAAAAATTGGCCTTAGCACTAATGTATGCAGTATTTTAGCATTTGAAAGTACATGAAAGAAGCACATTTGACTCAGAGCACTATGGATTCAAGTTTACTCTTTGATGTCTCTATTTTGCCCATAATTAGAGAATTTCCAATCAGCTCAGGCCATGACTGAATAACATAGTTTCCCCACATAGATTATTAAGAATGAAAACAGCAAATGAAAACTAAAACAATGAGTAAATATGTGGAAATTTTAGATAAATGTCAAGATATTTCAGGAAGCAGAAAAAATTACATTATTCAGTAAAACAGAGTAAGTCAGGGAAGAAGCTGCAATGATGAAAATCAGAAGAGGATAATCTGACGGGAAAAAAAAGAAATGATACCTCTGTCACTAAAAATAAGGTAATAAAATATAGTGTTCAAAGTTTATTAGAAATACACTATGGTACCTTCATTTATGAACTGATATCATTTTGCTGTTTTGGAAAAGAAAACCGCACCTGTGTTTGTCACTCAATGTAGTGTTTGTTAATAAAAGCAAAGTTTTGTCAAGTGCTTATGTTTTGAACCAAACACAGACATTTGTGAACTAAGATAACACATATGTATAATAATATAAAATATAATGTGACATATTCAATTAAATTATATATTAAAACAATTTTATCTAATCACATATGACATGTTAATAAATATTAAGTATATGAAACATTTAGTGTAATCTATTCATAAAAAATAGGTCTATGGTTGCATAGAAAATTTATTTTCTTTTAAAATATATTTATGAAAGATATAAATTATAAAATATATTTATGAAGGATATAAATCATAAAAAGTTAGATAAAAGAAAAGTTTAAACATTAAGTACCTAATTTAAGAAGCATATCATTAGACTACCAAAAAAAAAGATAGAAATCATAGTAATGAAGAGAAATCATCGTGTAAAATATTTTTTCTCCTGATTGCACTACTGAAACAAATAACCAGGAAACTCTGTTGCAATTCCTCCACTACTCTGTCAAATATATGTATTCAAATTGTGTCTTTGTCAAATCATAGAACACTAGAGAAAGAACAAAATCATAATTTTTCCCACAGAGGAAAACAGAACATCTAAGGAAAAACAAAACAAAACAAAACAGCAATAAAAAAGCACTAAAAACTAAAATAGCTGACAAATTAAGCAAAATTCTGATGACTTCAAACGACTACAAAACAGACTAATGAATTGTGAATGCTGCGGGAAATTATTTGCAGCTGGAAATCCATTCAAAACCATATTATTAATGAAACACTGGGGTAATGAAAGTAAAGTATTTAAATTGTAAAATACCAATTTATCCTGTAGTTTTGCTTATGAAACTACTAGAACATCTGTGTCGTCAAACTCTGGGAGCAAGCAACAAGAGGGAGGGAAAGATCTAGAAGAAAAGTAGATATGGTAAAAGAAGAAAGGGAAGTTTACAGGCATCCAGGGCAGTCACTGTTCCAGCTTAGAGCAAGAGGAAGCCAGCATGCTTTGCAGGAATAAGGGGGAGAGGGATCAGTTCTCATATGCAATTGAACATGTTCAAATATTGCCAGGAAGGTATTAAGAACTCTATACATGATAATTATAGAAACTTAAAATGGTGAGTAATATAAGCAATTATTAACCTTAGGAACAAAGATGTAAGAGAAAAAATGACTTTTCATTCATTAGCACATCATTCCTATAAATCCCTAGCAAATTTTATCATTTATACACATTCATAAATGCCTTGTATTTTGCAGAAGAAGCAGAGAAATATATTTCCTAGAATCTCCTTTCCCACATAAGTGAAAGTAGAAGTCTCATTATCAGGAAATCATTGACTTCTAGCTTTCCAGTGAGATATAGACTAATCATGCATCTTGGTATTTTAGAGTAAGAGAGTCAGACAGGAGCTTTTCAGACATGCTTGAAAATCCCAACAATGCTAGAGAAAGCCCTTGATAATCATTCACTTTTGCTTTGGATAAGGCATTTTGAGGACCATTTCCCAACTTGTGGATCTACAGGCTAGCAAACATACAAGTTTTTAATTTCACTTATTAATTATTCATAGCAAACATATATTTTTAATTTCATGTATTAATTATTTATATGGTGCATGTATAGTATATATAAAATGATTTAAATATAATGAAGTTGGTAAATTCCTCATCTGAGGAGCAAAACTGCAATAATGGAATGCTGGTATTAGTTTAGTACATATTAAAGAATTGTTTTGTTACATTATGTTCATATGTCATTACTAATGTGTCTTTAAAAGAATAGTTGAACTTTGGCCTGGATGAGATGTTGTAGTATGAGATTCAGTGCTTACAGTTGAAGACTGTATAATATCAGGGAACCAAAACAATTGTTTCACGCTTTTCTAATACTCTCAGACTGAAATGTAGTGTGTGTAATACCATGTTTTCCCTGAAATTTGTGCATGTACTTTGAGAGAAGTAGACATTTAATAGCATACTAAAGCCTATGAAGACCAAGTCTGAAAAAAAATTTCACTTTGCATTATTGAGAGCACAATGTTTATACTGCATGATTTTTAAAAGATGAAGTATTTACTTTACTAAAAGCAAATTTATAATAAACATTCACCTAGTAGGAGGCATTATTAGCACTTTAGATTTTCACTGAAATCAATGAGAAAATTCATCTCTGGTTTCTAGGAAGTTAAAAAAAAAAGAGCCTCAACAACAAAGAACTGAAGCCTCAGCTGTATGAATAGGTAAAGACAAGCCCTTAGAACTTAAGAGGTTATTTGCATGCAGTTTACATTGTAATTCTTACCAATACATTTGACTCTTTGCACTCTCTGATGCTAGTAAATTTTATTCCTGCTGACAGCAAAAGTAATTGCTTTGAACATTGTAACAAGGATTGTTGGAAAAATTTAACAAGGTCTTCTTACCCCACTTCTGCAGTGTCTGCATTTCTTTTTGCACAAATAAATGGGAAAAGTCAGAAGCAACTTTGATAGTTTAACAATGAGATACTTGTAAAGACATTATTGCTTCTTTATGTGGGAGTAAATTCCTACATTGTTTCCTATTATTTTGCATTATATAAATCCCTAGCAAATTTTATAAAGAGCATATAGGTAACTCTTCAAGCACCAAATCTGTCAGTTTGAAAGTCTGTTCTGGAGGATTAAACTTATGTAAAAATAGACACAATTTTTTAAAAAAAATCCATGAGCAACAAATAATATTGTAGTACTAACAGCCTTAGTGTTTGCTTATTACTAATTGTATACTTTATTTCATTTCAGTTTTTTTTTTACTTTCCTTTGGTGTGCAGCATCAGTCATATTTTGATCTCCAAATTCAATCCTGCTTTTATTCAGATGACTTTTGTGAACTCAGAGCCATTGTAATGGTTGGTACAAGGTGTCAATTTGGGAATTTTAGAAACTTAACTAAGTAACTCAACAGTTCCATAGCCTGAGATATAGAGAACATGCCCTAGGGTAGTTGTTTATGGTCTAGGATGTTGTAGTGTTGATTTACTGTGTTACTTTGAGAAGTTTAAAAGTTTAACTAAGTGATTCAGGGGGCTAGGGTCCTCAAGTTGTCAACATCCTGAATCCATTCAACAGCAGGACACAGAGATGTTGAGTGCTACACTCACCTGACGGTGGATAGCTTGCTTACAATGTATGGGAGAAAAACAGGCTTGTTCTTGCCCTTTTGCTCTTGTTGCTTTTGCTATCTTCTGCCACCACGAGTTGTGGCCCCTCTGCCATATGTCGCCTTACCTTGGAGCTAGCTGATTACAAACTGAAGCTTCCACAAAATGTGAGCGAAATAAACTTTTTCTTCCTTAATTTTGGTTGTCAAGTGTTTTGTCTCTGCAATGAGAAAATGTAACTAAGACAGTCGATAGTATGAGACAGCACATTCAGTTTCACTATGTCTTTTCTTTCTCTCTTTTTCCTTTCTTTCTTCATTTTCCCTTTCTTTTCTCTCTCTCTCTCTCTCTCTCTCTCTCTCTCTCTCTCTCTCTCCCCCTCTCTCAATATGCAGGTTCTCTGGAATCCTGCAAGGCATTTTCCTTCATTCACAATTGGATTCTTTTCTAAGTTCTTCTATTTCCTTTCCTCCTAAACACTCATGTTGTATTGTGTTGGGGACCACATATTGTAAATTGAGTCTAGGGGACATCCAAGTTTGTCCTTTTCTTTCCCTTTTGTATCACATGAGAACTCAAAAACTCCCTGCTTTTATCTGATCACAGCTGGAAGTCTTAGAGATAATGACTGCTGTGACACTCACAGGGCAATACAAGACCTGCTAAAAAGAATAAGGCACTTAAGAAAACTAGTTTCCTGATTGCTTCCCTGTCTCATCTTTATCCTTGCAAGAATATTCTGATCTTCCTTGTCCACTCTAGTTGCCATCATTTTACAAACACCACTCCCCTTCACACACTGTCCTTGACTGAGATGTAATGAATACATGTCCTTGGTGCCTAGAGCCTTTGTTTGCTAGAGAGCAACTTATTGCTCCAGACCCCTTCTATGCTTAGTCTTTCTTTCCTTTCCAACATGCATCTTAACCTCGGCAGGAGACTGGAACACACTACAGGGTTCTCCAATAGTGTGGAATCATAATCAAAATGTATGAGAAAAAAATTTTTTTTTGTACTGGGGATCAAATTCACAACTGTGCACTTGCAAGGCAGGTGCTTATGTCACTGAGTTAAATCCTCTGCGAGGAATAATTGTAAAAATAATTAAAAATCTGATAAATACTTAAAATAAAGTCATTTTTTGATCCAATACCTTGGAAAGTACAAGAACATCACAGGAACTTAAGAATATCTACTAAAATAGTAAATATGTAGGTGGTAAAATTCTCTACAGATTCACTAAAGGCAAGTGTAGGGCAAAGAACGCGTTACAAGTCTTGAATGTCCTTCTGAGTTTGTTTCTACAGGTGAATGGCTCTTAAAAGAAAATGTGAGGACTCTAACAGAAGTTTATCAGAAATAACTCTACCAATAGTCCTTCTCCATTAGAATACCTCACTTGAAGTTGAAATCATTTCAGCACTGTTGTATGCACCAAATTTTAGTATGAGGCAGAATTTTTCTTCCTTGGTATTTCTCCATAGTGGGAAGTTGGCAATTTGATTTCAGATATAACCTGAATTAATAAAACCTAGACAAAAATATTTATTAATATAAAAACTGTTGCCTCAAAGAATCAAGTATAATAACTGTACTTTTTGTTTATATAGCTCTATTTGTTTTATTTTGTTTTTCATTAGTTCCATGTCTTTTGCAATGAGCTATATTTCCAGATCTTTTTTTATTCTCTTATTTTATTTTATTTTATTTTAAGACAGGGTCTGTCTCACCAGTAAATAATTTGCCTAGTAAGACTTACATTTGTGATTTTACTGTCTTAGCTTCTCAGAAAAGAGGGAGTAAAGGCATGTACTTTCACACTCAGCTTAAATATGTTACTATTAGTGATTGCAATGCTTTTTCCCTGAAAACTGAGTTTTATTTACAACTTAACTACACTACTTGTTTCATTATTTGGAGTAAGAATATATAAAAATTCAGTAATTGACTTTACAATATTAAAAATTCATCATAAGTACCTAACATAACCTTCTATTTCAAATAGCAATTTCTAATAGAAATAATAAAATGGGGTAAATTATCAATATATGTACAGGTATAGCATGTGGTTTTTCATTCTCAATCCTTGGTAAATATTGATAAAATAAATTACATTTTAGAAGAATCATCCATTGCCCTTGTATGAAACCAATTCTTTGCTGTTTAAGATATTGGATCAAGTGACAATGTACCAAATTAATTCATCTCTGTGCCAATATTTTCTCAGGCACAGTACAGGGAAATTTGTTTTCATCTCTGTCTCTAAAATTTTGAAACCAAAATTAAATATGAGAAGGAAGCAGGTATAATACATCCAAGCATTATTGTCACATTTTCATTTATTATTTTATTTCTTCATTAAATAATTTTTAAATGAAATAATTTCTGTATTTCTTGATCTCATGTCACTTTGACTAGACCAAAAAAGTATCCAGATAATTAACTAAGAATTATTACAGATTATTAGGATATTACTGGACAAGAGTAACTTTAAAATTTGTAAACTCCAAGAAGCAAATTACTCCTCCCAATATGAATGTCACTCATGCAGTTAATGGAGAAACTAAATAGGCCAAAAGGCTGAGTCAGCCTGAACTCATCCTGCTTCCTTGATTTCCTCTGGGTCTTTTCCTGTCTTTGGACTCAAATGGAAATATTAGCACTTCTTGTGTCATGAACCTGCTGATTTTAAATCTGGAACTTACACTACAAGTTCTCCTGCTTTTCAGATTTTCCGACTTGGAATACAGCTATATAACCATCACAAACTGTATCTACAAGCTTCTGAAAATCTGAAAACATCTGCCTTCACGATGGTGTAAACCAATTTCTTTTAAATCTCTCAGGTTCTGGTGCTCAAGAAACAATAAGTCAATCTTCGTACAGAATGTCTCCACAGCGAAGTTCTACCTGCCTGCTCCTATTAGGTTTGAATGGCATAGAAACTGCTAGGCTCAAGGCTAGAGAAGACAGTGTTCATAAACTTCACAAATAGAAGGTAGGGCTGATGGAATATAGACAGTAGAATTCCTGCTACTTTAAACAGAAATGTTTCTCTATCACAGACTAACTCATTATTTTCATTAGTTATGGAGCAGTTTTAAAATTATGACTTTGTTCTGATACCTATTATCTGTGTGGCATTAAGTATATTATTTTGTTGAAGTGTAATGGCAGTAACATTCTTCCAGAACAGTCTCCCCTTGCTTCTCAACCTATTATCTTTAGGTTCAATCCAGAAATTTATTCCTTATTGCAGAAAACACATCATCCCCTTTATAAGCTAATATAAACATTCTTATGAATTTCCAGCCTAATTTTTTAGCTAAGTGGAATAAAATTCTTGTATCTCCCTGAATATTTGCACACGATTGCACTTAACTTTGTGATATAGAAATTAAATATTTTCCATGGGTTAAGAATGGCTCTGTAGGGATTCATTCTTGTGGAAATGAAGATGTCTTATAGGTTCAGTTGATAAGAATTACCAATAATGTAATATACTTGATCTTAAGTTATTTACTTACATGTCCAGAATTGTACTTTATCTAACAAAATATTAAATAAATGTTTGTTGTATTCAACTGAAAATAAAATCTATTGGATGAGAATTTGAATTTTCTGCTATAGATTTTCAGGTAAAACCTGCTATACATATTTTTTTCTGTGTCATTTCTTATCTATTTTCCTCAGTTTTTACTGTGCAGCTTTCACTTTCTTTGTGAAGCTCTCATTTTTTTACCCTCTCCATCCCTCTCTATTCCATGATAACACTTTCTATATGCGTCTCTTTGGGTACTGATCATAGTTCAATGAATAATTTTTGATCTTGAAAGTTTTCTGGCTCTAGAGATGACTTTTCCAAGGATAAAGACAGATTTTTCTTTTTTGGATGCACAGTAGCCCACAAAGTCACTGGCATTTATTTATGATTAAGTGTATATTTATTGAAATAATGTCAGACTAACAAAAGCAGAGAAACTGAGTCATATATTCTTCACTTTAAAAAGAACAATATAGTATCTTTTAAAATTTACAATTTTGCTTGTCTATGTTGCTTAGAAAATATCAGTTAAGGCATAGTCTTTTAGTAAGTGTATTGATGGTTGAAGAAAATCTATTCTGTGAAATTTGTCATATATTTTTAACTCATAGTTTACAAATGATAGCTTTCACTGATAGATTTTCTTACAGCGTTAAGGTTAAACCTCATTGGCTACTTGACAACTGAGGAAAAGTAAGGGAAAAAAAAAACATGTTTATTGTTAGAACACAGAAATCCATTATCAAAGAATATATTTATAATACAAAGAAATTTGTAGACGCACAAAAGGAATATATTATATCTATAACTAGAATTATGTTGTTAAATGCCTTGCTAATTTAGTGTTTAAGCATTTGTGTCTTTCTTACTGTTCTTTACTTTGTTAACAACATTAAAAAAGTTCTGTTTTGTATCTAAGTTGCTATTATCTTCCAAATTAACTCTGGCATGTCACAAATATTTGTTCTTTGCTGAGTTCTTTTTTTCTACTCAAGATAACTTTCACTGAATACAGATCAATAAAGATTATTAACCCTGTTGTAATAGACCAAGAAATTATGTATCCTGAAGCCATCATCCCATGGTTTAAGCATTATTTGCATCTATGAACACAATAGATACTTCAATTTTTATAAAAACATAGAATTAACTAGTATTCCAGGTGTAAACTGAGAGTCTATAAAAGAGCTTTGAGAATTCTTTACTTGGAGATATTATAATTTTATTAACAATGCCTAAGCAATTACATTACATGAGTTATAGAAGTCACTTTCTTGGGTTTCATTGAATGCCCTGTTGCCTAAATCTTTAACCACTAATTTTATTCTCACCATTTATCCTCATATGAATCCTGCTAAGATTTATTGTGTGATATTTATGCTTCAATACTTGTGCATTTTGGGATCAAAGTCCAGGAACTATTTATGGCTATAAATAGTCTTGAGGCTATTGAAAGTCTCTGGATCCTCTCAGGCTAGTATTTGTCATGAATTGAGTATCATGACCTTTGTATTTTCATTGTGATTGTGGATAAATGTGTTGAACTGTGCATATCCAAGGAGAGAGATCTATGCCCTTGCATGAATGACCCTAAGTTGGCCAACAACCTCCACTGTGGCAGAATAGTAAATCAGATGGTTAAAGTGGTGAGTCTGACTTACTTTCATCTAGGTACCATTTAGATAAATGAGGGAAAGAAGCTAATATGAAGAGATGGCCCAGGACCTTGCCAATGCTGCAGGCTTAATGCTTATGAAATAACTACACAGAAACCAGTGAGTCTGTGTGCTCACAATCTGAGGAAGATCTGACAGTTCAGTGACTCATCCTCCCTGTGTCTTCTCATAAATGACTTTTGCTGATAGATTATTCTGGCCCAATCCTACTCAAAACATTTAATTGGCTGACAAATCTTGAACTCCCCTAAGATATTTTCTTTCTAAATAGAGGTGCCTTACTTTATATTAATGTAGTATCTGTACTGTCTACATTTCCCAATTCAATCTAAGCTTCACAAAAATAAACCATGATTTATATTGTTCACTAATTATATTTCTAGTTAGTAAAATTGAGATTGCACATGTTCACTGAAAGCAAAGTGATGTTAGGGGGTCAGGGACTCATTCCCCTCTTCATAACAATAAAGTGTACCTACTTTATTTTTAATACCTCACCTAATCTTCCCTAGAAGCTATCATTCCACTGATTGACCACCACTTTTTGGAGTTGGGGTTGGGGATGGGAATCAAACTTAGAACCTTGTGTTTGCCTGGCAGGTGCTGTGTAGCCAAGCTATATCCCCAGCTCCCTGACCACCCCTTATAAGCCTCCTTTTGGAGAACTTTTCAATTGCTTTCCATTTATAGTTCCTCAGTCTGTTTAGTATCCATTGTCCAATCTGTGCTGCTTTGAATAAGATTTTTCAAATGACTTACTGTCTTCATTTTTTACACACCAGATTCTGTGATCTTCCCCCAACACTTTGGTTATATGTGTGAAGAATTTATTTTCTACTGGCACTTGATGAAAAAATTGTTTTCTTGATTATAAGATAACTGCTTGTAAAATGGAGTCTTGGTGCATTTTCTATGCTGGCTAATGTAGGACTTGTTGTAAACGGCCTTGGGAGCAGATATACTTTCTTCCTTGGAGATATCTGTGGTTGCAGCTATTTGATTATAGGCATGTGATTATTAATTGTGGTATAACAACTTAATTTGAGTAAGAAATGCCTAGCAGATTAGTAAGGATCTGGATGTGTCTGTAGGAGGTTGACATGCAGGCTGAGGACTGACGAGAGAATATCCAACTCAGATGTGGGGAAATGGATGGGACTAGCTGATGGCTTTAGACCTTCTGTGAAGTATGGAGGGGAAAAAGAAAGAAGTCGTTCCTTTTCTTGGAGGAGCTCTAGTCTACACTATTGCTTTTGGTCATTGGTCTCCAGCTTTTTAGTACAGACCCTTCAACTTTCAGACACAAACTCCCACCAGTAACTTCGCAGTGAAATTTCAGGCCTTCCACCTTTGACCTTCTTGCTCTCTACAGCATAGACAGCCATTTTGCATTCACCTGATCCTGCAGGCAGCCCTCAGGACCCTACTGATTCTGAACCTGTAAGTTGAACTAATTAATCCATCACATAATCATACATATGTTTTATAGTGAATCACTTCCTCTGGAGATCAAAGACCCACGTTTCCATGACCCCAAGTCTTTGGGAGTCTTTAACACCCTTAGCAATGTGTGTTCCTCTGTTTATATACTCAAGTACTCTAGATTTTTCCAAAGTGCTAATGACTTCAGAGCACATTAGAGGGTCACTGATGCATTTGCTCCATCAGCTTCTACTGTGACATTCTACCATGCCTTATTTTAGTGTTAATTTTTGGGATGTATTAGTTTTTCAATGGTGGGGGAAACCTGATACTCATATCGTAAAGAAGAAAAAGTTTCTGTTGTTTCAAGTTTTCAGATGGTTCAGTCCATGATGTGCTGGTAAAGGCAGGTACATTGTATAAAAAGGGTATGGTACAGGAAACGTGCTAACCTCATAGCATCCAAGAAGCAGAGAAACTCGGAGAGAGTCATCTAGGTAAGGTTCATGGACTACATCTATTTCCCAAGATCATGCCTCTGTGACCCACACAGTCACACCCTTAAGTGTATTTTCTGAATCTTCTAGGCATAATTCCAGTCAATCAAGTTGACATTCATGATTAAATGTCACAGGGGTCATTTTCTTTGATGACTATGACGTATGGATTCAGCTATTTCCTCCATAGTGTAATTGACTCTGTTCCCTACCCAAACCCAACTGCATGCTTCAAATGACTCACTTTGGGAAGTTCAACATTGGGTTTGGCTGTTTGTGAGTGTTGTGGATTGGCAACTGTTGGTGATCAACTTGTAACGCCAAAGTGAATCAACATGATGCTAGGTGTGGATGGCCCACCTGAGGATCGTTGCCAACATAAAAGGGAGGACTGAAGCCAAAGAAGTGATGTTGTTCTGCTTGTTGTTGTTGGTTCTGCTGTTGTCTTTGATTCTTCTGGAGGAGCTTGTCAAACTTCTTTCTTCATATGAAGTTGGTTATTCTCATTGTCAGAGGAGCTCAGGACCTTGTTGCTGCTGAGAGTTGCTGTGGTTCATTTTGGAGGAGCTCTGGTCCTTACTTTGAGCATTGATTCCTGGCTCCAGGAAAGATGGTTTGCTGTTTAGTCTAGAGGATAATTTTGTCATGCTGGCTTCTTGATATGAACTCAACTGTTCTCATTTCAGAGGAGCTTGGGACCACGTTGTCACTGAGGATGGCTGTGGTACTTTGTGGAGGAGCCCTGGTTCTCACTTTGAACATTGCTTTCTGGCTCTAGTTCAGATCCCTCACCCTACTGGCACAGATCCTTAATCCACCTGGTATAGAGTTTCAGGCTTCCACCATTGACCTTTGGTCCTTCCCAGGGCAGATTCATGAAACAGACTTGCATGAGACATTGTAATGGGCTCTATGTCTTCAGCTGAACTCATGCAGGAAGTTGCTGTGGGATTTGGGCCCTCTAATGTATTCTTTGGGGTATTTATTGTGTGGACAGATTTCCTGAACTTCTAGTATCTGACTCTTTGGGTGACTATTATAAAATAATTCTATAAATTATATGTCCTTTATTAAATTGTTTCCCTTGCAAACCTTGATTATAACAATGAGGTATAGAATATATGAATGATGTGATATTTAGCTTTCTTTCCATCCTAGGATTAATTTTTCCTTTTTCTACCTTGGATGTATGGTGACATCATTATGCCATTTTTCCAGCTTACCGTTTTATCACACATTCAATCCCTGTCCATGAAAATTGATTTTCAGCACTGTAGTCATGGTAAAAATATCAAGAATTTCTTCATTGAGATACATCTCAATAAAGTTGTAAACAAGTGGCTTTGTGACAGTAAAAAAGATGTATGTGGAGCTACAATTAAGAATTAAGAGGCATATCAGCCAAACCTAAAAGGTGGATCTTGGTTGAATTTGTATTTAAACAAAATGGCATATCTTCTCATACTTTAAAATTATTTATTTCATTTATTTTTGTCTGAAAACCATACTCACAAATGAAACAAATGAGACTTGTATGTGCAAATACCATATTGTCTCACTAGTGTAAGAAACTCACACAGTAAATAAGATCCAAAATCTACAATAGAATCATGAAAGGCTAAAAAACCACTCAAAGGGAAAAAATAACTGGAATATGGGAAAGGAGATAAGAAGGAAGTGAAAAGTAAAAACATAAATTTATTTATATATGCATAACATAGCTAAGATGATTATACCAGTAATTTGGTTAGTTCTTGGAAAAGAACAGTTAACACTCATTTAGTTAGATCAATTCTGAATCAATTAATCCTGTAATCCAAGAAACTCTTTTGAAGATAACAATATGCAACATTAATTCCAACCATTGTTAAATTCATATCATCTTCTTTTGAAGGCATATATTGTTATTGTTTTGAGGTTTTGTTTTTCTTGTAGTTGCTTGTATCTCTGTTGTGTTTTGTTTTTCTTTTCTGTGTTTTTTCTCTTTAAAATAAAAGTAAAAAATAAAATTATTTGTAATTATTTAAATATAGCATGAATGTGTGGTTTTCTTTGACAATTAATACTTTTTATCTTAAAAAAATGCCTAATAATTAAAATGGCAAATTGCATGACGGTTATCTCAAACAAAATGAACATACGCTATACACAAAGGAAATATAAATAAAGTAAAATTGCTCAAGTTGTAAGAATATTTGAAATTCAAAGTTAATTATATACTTTTCTCTATCCATAGTAAACATTTTCTAATTTACAAAATAAAATGTACTAAATTGCCATACCAGAGTGGGTGAAGGGGAACTGAAGGAAACAGGTAGTTTTGAATCTAACTATTTATCTCTTCTCTTTTAGAGGAAAGTAAACCATAAGACTAAAATGGAAATAGAGTGTAGAGAAAAAAGGAATTGAGAAAACTGAAGCTGCATTGCACAGTTTCTACTGCAAAAGCATGAATACATTCATTATATGAGATTCATATTACCTATGCTGTGAAGAACATTCTGACTTCTATTTCAAAAGAATGCTTTCTTTTATTCATCTGAACATCCTCCTCTTTCATATCCATGTCATAAGGGATGTTTTGTTGCTGTTGTATTGGCATATATACCTCCTCCACTAAATGACAAAACCCTGGAGGATTAGAAAATCACTTGATTAACCTTTGAATGAATGCTAAATAAAGTTCCACACACAATCCAGCAGTTCCACTCCTGGGTATGTACGAAATGAAAACAGCGTATCAAAGTGATACTTACACTGTCATATATATTGTGAGATCATTCACAAGAGCTCAGAAATAGAAACAACATGAGTACATCAAAAAGAAAATGTAGTATATATGCAGAATGGAATACTATTAAGCCATAAAAATGAAATCTTGTTATTTTTACAAAGTGAATAGAACTGGAAATAATTATGTTTAGTGAGATAAGGCCAGTATCAATAAAATAAGTGCAGTGTAATCTCATTCATATGTGAACTTTATGAAGTTTATTGCACAGACGTTGAAAGTGGAATGATGATTAACAGAAGCTAGGGAGGAAAGCAAACGGGAAGAGTGAAGAAAGCTTGGTGATTAGGTACTAAGTTACAACTAGATCAGAAGGTCTGGGGTGCCGTTGCATGGTAGGGTGTCCTTAGATAACAATAAGGAACTGTTTATCAAAATTCAAAGACAGAAATATTGAATGGCTTAATCACAAAGAATAATACAGTTTTTGAAGGCCCAGCATGTTTAACCTGATTACACATAACACAAAATACACATGAATTAAAATGTCACATAATACCTTATTAATATGTATGTATTTTGCTTTTATTTATCTGTTAAATTATATTTAAATAAAAATGGCCCAAGGATCTTAAGTGTTTTACAAAATGGATAAATGGTTGTGAGTCCAAATAAGAAAGACTTCTATCCTGATTTGGTTACAATGTTGGAAAATTTTCTTTCTAAAGATATGTAGCCAATTAAGTGAACTGATAAAGTAAGTGTATGGTATAGAGCTCAAATCAATATAAATATCATACTCAAATGGTTACATTAATTTTTCTTCTTCAGAGATTAATCAGATCCTCTTTACTTGTGCATGTGTGTGTGTGTGTGTGCGTGTGTGTGTGTGTGTGTGTGTGTGCAGATGACAGTGTGTAGGAAAGGAAACTTTCTTTACTTACCAAAGAATATATGCAAATTGAAAGAATTGATAACTTTATCTTATGTTTTTCTCCGTACCCCTAGGCATAACAGTGGAATTTATCAAAACTCACTCCAAGAGATCAGGTTTATTCCTACTGAGAGTATGTGCTTAGGCTGCCAATTTAAAGTTTAACAATAGTACTCTATTTTAGCATAAAGGTATAACTTTTACGAGTTGAAGCCAACCAGCTACTTTAAAGTCACTTAATGATAATGCATTGGCATCCAATTCAGGAAACACAGCGATGTTACCAAGATCTAATTGCCCAGAACAGTGGTGGATCTACATGTTGCTCAGCTCAAAACGACAGAGCCTCAGTCTTAGAAGCTGTGCTGAAAAGGCATTGGAATGCACTCGCTGCACGGTGAAGAGAGGAAACTGTGCTGTGGGGAAGGAACTTGAATATGGATTCATCTACACTATTTATAGATCAGAGTATGCATTTCATTCTACATCTACTCTGACGTTCCAAATACATCATGCAAAATCAAATGATCTTTCTACTCTCAACATAGAGAGATGAGAGAAAAAGACATTAGAATCTACATTTTATTTGCTTCTTCCCGGCGTTATCAGTAGGGGATTGAGGATGACTGATGTTGACACACTGAAACAACCCAGTTAGATAAAGCGAATCCTGAGGCAGGTGAGGGAGTGTGATGATATATAAGTATGCAGTGGAGCACTGGAGAAATATTGATGATGCTGTGTCCTGAGTTTAAAACTGTTCTCTTTGATAGATTTGATATATACTGAATTCATGCAAAAATGAGAAAAGATATGCAAAATCTAATAAATGCCACATTTTAAATGTGGAATTGATATTTTCATAAACATCATTCTAAAAGGAAATGAGATGCACTACAGTTCTATTCCCTGGACTCTGTGTACATGTATTAAATATTCTTAGTGCTCTTTTCTTAAAATAAGTGTCCTTTTAAATCTTCCATTGGCTACTGTTCTGCATAGTGAATCACTGAACAGAAAATTCTTTTGCAGAGAATGACAAATGTACTACAGTGGGAGTGTCACAGCAGAGCAGCCCCGAAGTAGCTTCACAGCTTGTATGAAAATGAAGAGTGTGTGAACTTTATGGCCTGTGATCCCAGAAGGGTGTTCTATAAACTTAGTTACTGCTTATAAATATGTCCCAAGATAAACTACAAATAAATGATGAAGATTCAGTGGGTGAAATGTTAGGATTCATTGAGGAAAAAAAGTGAAGTGAGCAACATTGGAATTTTAATTTGCAACCCTGAAGGCTACATAGTATATTAAATATCCATTTTTTCTCATTAAATTGCTATTTTTTAATTTTAATGACCAATTGCAATAAGAGTTTCATGAACTTTAAAGACTTTAGGTCTCTAAGTGTATTCAACTCTGAGTAACTAATTCACTGTGATGCAAATTCAGTTTTATATATTAATTTCCCTATAGTAGTTCTCTTTAAAATATCATCATGGTGTAAATATTTTGTTAAATGTTATAACATCTGTTACATTGATACACTGTTTTTATCATGTAGTACCACAAAAACTGGGCTTCCTTACATGACTACTACAAATTTCATTTTTATGTATCAGATAGTAGGACATATATAATATATCCTGTTACAATTTTTACCCAACTAGTTAGAGTGGAGTTAACTTAACTGACAGACATACTAACAAGTCGAGCACAGATTAATATATTTCTTCACATTTAATGAAATGGCTTTATTTTTTTCTGTGTAATATTCTCAGTGTACACTGATTATCCCAGGACATATAGTTTAGTAGTTATGTAGCCAGCTACATATTGATAGGAAATTTTTCAGTGAAAGGGCAGGAAATTAGTATGCTTGAATAGAAATGTAAGACACTGAAGAAATCTCAGTGGTTTGGGAAAAGGAGACATAATATAAAGTGAATACATAGACTAGTAGGTAACAACAAACAGCTTTTGTCTTCACTGATACATTGACTCTTTAACAATATAAAAGGCATGATTCATGGTAAATTCTGTATCTCACCAAAAACAGTCTTTTTAAAACATTGGAGAAACACATTTTCTCATCACATTTAGAATCATAATGAATAATTAAAATAATTACCAAAACATGTGTTCTCAATGTAAAAAATTATTTAATATTAAAAAATTTCTTAGAAAAGCTCATTTATCCAGACATTTATATGTATTACAAATTATTTATGATGTTACTACAAAAGTTAATTTTAGTAACACACATAAAAGTAGTTTACTATTTTGCTTTAACTTTATAAGAATCAATAAAGATAGTGTTTCTGTATGGATATTATTATGATACTATCCCAGATGAAGCCTGTTTGTGCAACACTTGCAGAATATATTTATCTGCAATAGTATAATCTTATTTGACAAAAATATGATAAATTTTGTTTCTCACTGAGAGGTGAATGTAATATACAGTTACTTGTAGGTTGATGTTAGTGACAAAGGAGGTCACAA
Source organism: Hydrochoerus hydrochaeris (assembly GCA_004027455.1). Lineage (NCBI taxonomy): Eukaryota > Metazoa > Chordata > Mammalia > Rodentia > Hydrochaeridae > Hydrochoerus > Hydrochoerus hydrochaeris. The sequence continues at coordinate 86,898 of PVLA01006062.1, read as the reverse complement.
AGCATAGTGTTTTAGTGATTATGTTACATTTATAAATGGGACAAAGCCAAAATCTAAGTTAAACATCTGTGAAAGTCATTTGGAAAAAAAAATGACTAATATATATTTAATTATCTGGAAAAGGTAATGATCTATAGCTTATTGTTCTAACCAAAGTTTATGAAAGGAGTTCATGTGAAACATGAAAGTGCCAAAGTATAGGATGTCATGGTTTATGTCAGTGCCCCCAAGCCTCATGGAATTATGGATGGGACCAAAACCTAGCATTTGTGATTGGTTTGTTATTTAGTGCTGGGATTGGTGGTTTGAGTGTTTCATCTGCCCATGGGTGGAACCAGGATATGATATAACAGAGGGAAAGTGTGTCTCTGTCTCTTGCTGGTTCACACCTTGCTTTTTGCAGCAGCCATGAATGTCTGCCCAGCCATGCCATGCTGCCTTGGAGCCAACTGAGTATGGACTAAAACCTCCAAGAACTGTAGGAAATAGTCCTTTCCTTCCCTAACTTTGGGTGTCAGGTATTTTGTCCCAGCAATGAGAAAAATGTAACTAAGACATAGGACATATGTGAAAATTAAGAGGGAAAATGCTTGTTGCATGTACTTAAATCAGAACATTCTTTCTGAGATCTTCCATCACCATCCAGAGTTCTTACCGATCCAAATGCATAGATTAAACAACAATAGCAAAAAAAAGAAAAAAAAACTATTATTCAGGGATATTTTAGGAAAAATGCGTGATATTTAATGCAAATTTTGAAATTTTATGCAAGTTCCATTGTACTGTTACTTGCAGTGTTCAGATGCTATGTCTCACCACATCGTATATCACATGATGTCCTAACAATTCACTGTGAAAGGTGATAGGACCAATTATATGCTCTACAGTCCAATACCACTTGGAGTCTATAATTATTTTGATTTGCTGAGTTAGTCTATCACTTCTTGTTCAGAATTGCGAGAGTCCATTGGCTAGATGGAGTGACAGTTCTGTGAAGTAGCATGAAACAAAACCGCATATGCATATAGGGTGGGCTCACATTGTCACTGAAGCTGAGTGTAAACTGTAGGTGTTGGAACCACTTAGGAAACAAATACAAGCAGGGGTCTATGGGGCACTCTAGTTAGTAACTATCTTGATAAAAGCCAATGGTGTTTCATTATTTCAACAGAAATAAGTACTATGTAAGGCCTTAGTGCATTGAACAAACCATATCTTTATGCCTAATGGGTAACTAATTGGTTAAAATAATTTATAGCCTAAGAAGCCTGAGCAAGGTGAACAGAATCATTTATACCAAATTTGTATCTAGGAAAATTGCCAAGGTATTACTAAGGTGATATGAGAATCTAATCTTGTTCTCATACTTTTAATTTAGATTATAAAAAGTCATATTTTCAGAGCCCTTCCCCTCCTGTAAAGTGATATGCCCTGACAGTACTGCAGTGTTTATTACTTAGCTTTGGACTATTACACCAAAATACCACAGGAGACTGTCATAAAAACAAAGATATATTTTGGTTCATGTTTCTGATGGTTCCAGTACAAGGACAAGGGGCCTTATAACTTCAAGTTTCAAGCAAGGGTGGCACTTTTTTGTCTGGCAATCTGTTCTAGAACAGGGTGCCAAAGACCTGCGTACAACCTACAAGACTCCAACTCCCAAGGTTTATTCTACCATCCATTAGTGCCATTGCTGATCTCAAGTCTTTTTATAAGGGGCCTTTGAGAAACTCATCCAACTTCCAGCACTAATATACCTGTCTATGATATATTTCTGTCTATGAATTAAGCTTTGTTGAAATACAAAAATTTTAAATGGAAAAAATGAGCCTATTAAGTATATTGTATATTTTAAATGAATTTTACACTACTTCTTAGACTGTGAGAGCTCTGAATTTTAATTTCTCTGCCTAATCTATTAGCTTTAAATTCCTTATGTTTATCTTCCTATCACCGGGCATTATTTTTCCAAGAGCATCTTCATATTTTCAATGCTTTTTGGTGTGTGTTTGTGTATGTGTGTGACACTGTGTGTGGTGCTGGGGATTGAGTCCAGGTCTTTAATACAGAGCTACATCTCAGTCTTCCTAATTTGTTTGGTTTTATTTTGAGACATGATCTCACCAATTTATATAGTTGTTCAGGTTGGGCTTGAACTTTTGAATTTTGGACTTCAGCCTCCTTGAGTGCTAGAATTATAGGTGTGCATCTTGTTGTTCAGTCTTCATGTTTTTATTTTGTTTTGATCTCTTCTGAAAATAGGTTCTGAGCTCTGTCAAAATAGCATAAACATAACATATATAAACTTGAAACTGAATTTGAAAAGTGATAACAGGTGAGTAGTTTCATGCACACTAATATAAAATTATTCTCATTTTTTCCATTCTTCCCACAATTTCCTTATCTTTCATTTCATTTTTGTACAGATAGAAGACTTTCTGTTGTTAAAATTTAGTTAAATGGAATTTTGGTGAAGATAAGTAAAAGTCTTAGATAAAATTATGAGACTAGCAAAAGGTTATTTTATAATTTTTAATATTATGTTTTGATTTATCTATATCTTATCCAGTTTTGGACAAGGAAAATTATTCTGACAGGGTGCATACTCTTCAGTAAGCAAATGCCAGACTAATAAAAGTTGACAGGGTCCAAGTAGCAGTAAAAAAGATAGAGCTGAATGTAGTTGTTTTATGAATTTGAAGGAAATTGTTTACCTATTAAAATAGTAAAATACTTTAAAAGGAAAATACAGAAAAATGTATAATTAATGTACATCAATTTCAATATAATTGACTGAATATTTCTATCTATGAAATATGTATTTTTATGTTTTTCATGTTACCGGTTGACCTGTAGAATATGTGGTGCTGATATCTTTCATATATATTAGCCTCTGATGCCTTGTGAAAGTCTTACTATTTACTCTTTAGTCATGACTTCCTGTAACTGAGAAATGACTGGACTCTACCACTGGCTGCATAAACTCCACACATGCTTGACACATGTGAAGGTTATAAACAATGAAATAAAAACTGGCCTCTAATAGGACCAAATCCTTACTTTGTTACCAGCCTATTCTGTGGAAGAAAAAAATGAATAAAGCTCCACTGTATTCACAAAAGCATCTCATAAGGATGCGTTGCTACATCATTAAGAATTTAAACAAGATATTAGGGAGAAAAAGACATGCAGGCACTTTGGTGAACTTGTTAGAGAGAATAATGGTCATTGTCAACTATCTCTTGAGTGAATGTGTGACTTGTTTTGTCTCCTCACTTTCTACTTCATATGTTTTTATTTTCATAACAGTTACTCCCAGAATCTTTTTCACAGCTAGACTGCAAAGAGGAAAAAAAGATGGATACCAAGATTACTAGATGAAGGGTACAGGATGTATGTTAACACAGACACTAAATATCAACTCCTTGAGAATTATCTTGTGAAGTGAAAAATATTTGTTTGAATATTCAGTAAAGTATAAGCAGGAGATACACCAACAAAACAATAACAGAAACAAAAATATTATAAGCTAATATTTGTATAGTGCCATTTCAGTACAAAACCATATTACAGTCCACAAACTCATAATACTTACAGCAATATGTTGATAGGCAATATTTCCAATTTTTTTCCTATTTCACACAAAGAGGCAGAACTGTGATTTCTGTAAAAGTTGCACTTTTGTGGGGTATATCTTGAAACCTTTCATAAGAATTTTGGATTTTATTCCAGCACTCAGAAGGCTGAGGCAGGAGGATCATTTCAATTTCGAGACCAAAAAAGACAAAAAAAAAAAAAAAAGAATATTGCATTGTATTCTAAGATGAAACGCAGAAGGCAAGATACAAATAGAAAGCTAATACAGAGTGGCATGTTTTACACAACCTCTTTCTTAAAAAATCAAATTATCAGGAGTGCAGTTCATTGGTGGGGCAAAGTTACAATAAAGAAGAAAGGAACTAGTGGCCCAGACATGCAAAAATTCTGTGATTTGAGTTACAGTGTTAGGAATTGGGGACTATGAGAAAATCAGAATCTATTATACTTTTAATAAAACACTATTGGGAGGTAACAATGGAATAATGGTGTGTGAATGAAATTCAAAAATAATATATTGGATTTGGCTTGAGTTTTGAAGAATAATATAGAGTTATCTTTCCTGGACATATTTAGAAGATTCCTAAAACTAGAATAACTTCTTCAAGGTACTTGTGTGATTGCTTTCAAGATAATACTGGAAAGCAATCGATCTATCATTTTTCTTATCCAAGAGATACAATGCATAGCTCTGGAAACCAAGAGAGGAAAGGAAGCATTTGGCTCAGCATCGCAATCAGATCCACTTAGAGAACGAGTGCATCCTGTCTTAGTAATTTAACTCTCTGCAGATCTACAGTTTCGGGTTATTATATGGAAATATTTTCACCAGGCACATGGCAAGATTCTGTAATGATTCAGTCCTAAAGTTCCTCAGAAGGCTCCTGTGTCTAAGGTTTTGTCCCTAATGGAGCAATATTCATATGTGAGGCTTTGGGAAGATGCCTGGATGACATGGGCTCTAACTGTATGGTATGATTCACCTATGGAAGTATAATGCAATGACATCATTGGGAGACGATGATAATTTAGGCAGCAGGGAATAGTTGAAGGAATAGGTCAGGGAGGCATGTTTTCGAGATTGTCTTGTTGCTGACCTCTTATTCTCTCTGCTTCCTGGCTCTCTGGAGATGAGAAACTGTTCAGCCACAGTCTTCTTCCATGATATTTCTGCCTTGCCACAATCCTAGAATCGATGGTTCTGGGTAACCTTGGACTCAACCTCTGAACCTGTGAGCCAACATAAAACTCTCCTTTCACCTGTATTGTCAGGTGTTTTGCCACAGTGACTGAAAGTTGACCAACAAATTTCCATCCAAATTAAGGCTGGGATCACCACTGTGAGGCTTTCAAGCAGAAAGATAAGAAAGGATTAGCCAACAGGATAAAACTGTAAGATAAATAGCAAAGAGGAATGTGAATGCCATTTACAACTACATCACACATGGCACCAGGAAACTTACTTTTTACTCAGTAACTCTCTTCTTATGAATTTTTCTGGGAATTGTGATAAATTAAACTTCTGAAGAAATAATACCTACATGAACCAAACTTAATGGAATATATAAATTGAAATTTAATGAGAGGAGAAAGTTAATCTGGATGGACAATACATTTATGTTTTTTATAACCCACCCAAATTATGATTATTTTGCTACATAAATTCAAGTTGATCTACACAGAAGTCAGTATCCATTATATGAGAAAAACTTGGTAAATGCACAAAAGTGATGTAAAAATGTCTCCATGGAACAGAAAAGCCCATTGTTATGGGGCATAACAAATTGGAAATATTTTTTGTTAATGCAGAAAGCACAATATTCTATATGGAAGAAATGCCATGAATAATGCTGAAGGGTGTTAATCCCAAAATAGGACACTTGGGATTATAATCCCAAATAATGCATCTCAGTACATTTTAAACAAGAATGTTAAATATGATGCATTTAATAGACCATTCTATGTTGAGTAGAATGATTTAGCTAAAGTGTAATTAGGGAAAGACAGATTTATTTCACTAGTGTTTTTGGAATATAATAATGGTTTGAATTGTTTTATTTATTTTGGTATTTTGAGACAGGGTTATGATATATTGTTAACACTGGCCTTGAACTCACTACGTAGCCTAGGCTGGCCTTAAATCACAGCAATCCTCCTGCCTCAGCCTGCCAAATGCTGAGATTACAGGCATGCACCACCATGCCCAGCATGACTTCACTTTTATAATCTTTGTAGGAATGGAAAACAGATGAAATTTACTAGATATTATTAATGTATTTTAATATCAACTAGTGGTCTGAAATTTAAATGGTGGTAAAGACTCAAAGTAAAAACAGGCCCTTATCTTCCTCTGTTGAATGTTGGGTAGCACACCAGAAATGAGAACACTGGAAAAATCAGATTTGGATGGAGAATTTATGAGCGACACTTGGATACATCAAATTTGATTTATTTTTAATACATGTTAGACAGCTGGTCAGTGCTGGGAGCTATTGAAACTGGAAATTGAACACAGGTACAGGGCTGTGGCATGGCCAGGGTGTGGCCGACCCAAGAACAAAGAGATGCTTCAAAGTGCAAGATAGGGTCAAAGCTGAAGACACCTGGCTCCAAATTTAATTAACTAAGTAAAGACTGTAGCTACAAGCATTTCACACTTGTAGTGAAATGCAGTGTGGAGATCTTCTCATAAGATACTTCTCCTAAGTTAAACATAATTTGTTAATTGGCAAAATCCTTGAACCACTCCCAAGATCAACTCATTTTCCTGCATTTTCTACTCTAACCCCTTCCTTGTTTGAAAACATAGATAAATACAAGCCACCTGGCACCATTTCTGGTCTTAGGCACCAGACTCAAGAACTCTGCAGAGGTTTTGATCCTCCGGGATCCCTAAATCATACCACTTATCTCATTTATTTAAGCCTTTGCATTATACTGGTTTGGGAGATTTGGGATCTAGGCCAGGTCCTGGAGAGGTCAGTATAAGAATTTTGAAATAATCTGAAACTATGGTTTAAGAGGAGACATCTCCATGGATGTAGTAAAGCCTGTAGCAGAGACCTGAATAAATGCAAATAGAAGTTATCAGACGAAACTGTTTGGCAAGGTTTTAAGTAGATCAGAGAATGATATTAAAATAAGATGACAAATTTGAGCTAATGCAGTGAAGATATGATATCAGAAAATGTTAAAAAATTTTCAATTTTGAAAATTTAAAAGTTCAAACTCAGGCCATTAGGAAAAATAAAACACTGTGATAAGTTTTACAAGCAAAGTGGTAATGGGAAGAAAAAATTTTTGGAATCAGGTAATCTATGTTTTTGATATCCTAGGTCTGTACATTTTAAAATCTTTATCATTCAGTTTTATCATGTATAAAACACAAATGTAGTAACTATTTATGAAATTTATGTTTGAGAATTGAATGAAAAAACCTATGTTTAGAACCAAGTATAGTGTCATGCTTTACTCAGGATTCAATAAATATGTGCCTAGTATCTCAGATTACTTTTCTCTTTTTTCTTGAACCACTCAAATTGCAGCATGGCTTTGATTTTCATTACTTTCTCCCAAAAATGATAGGTTTATAACCCTATCAGTGGTACCTAGAGACAAAATATTTAAGACGAGTGTGTGTGCATGTCACTATATACGTGTGTTTTGCATCTTTTTATTTACGTGTAACAGATTTTTATAGTTCTAAAGAAAAGCAAAAAATAATCTCCCATTGTCATAACACTATGAATAAATGAAACAATCTGCACCAAAAAACTAGTGGCAGGTCAATGAAATTTTTATGAAAATTTTGACACACAATTTATCGGTAATTTGTGGAAGTTAAAATGTCACAAATTTTACTTAACTATGTTCCTGTTGGTGATATCTGAGGACTCTGTCACTTTTGATTACTTGTATCATGGATTTTAATAGTTTAATTATCAGACATGGAAACAGTAAACATTGATTAAAAGTTTAAGAGATGGTTACTACAATGAGATAAAGGATGACAAAGGAATTAACAGATCAACAACTGCTATTTTGAAATAACTAAAAGTGAGTGTAAAACCAAATATTGTCAATTCTTTGTAGCTCTGCATACCAAGATGAAAAAAATCCTTATACATTAAACAGTAATTATTGAAGAAACAATACAAATGTTTTTATTTATTTGTAGGTGGTGTAGTCAGGGGTTGTAAGGAGAACAATTAGAATCCGAACATGGAATTTATAATTTTTATTTTTATGATGGTTACCCCAAGTTAACACAAGAAACTGCAGGGAATCTATCCACAACACCAAAGACACAGAATATTCAACCAATGGCCTGAATCCCACAGCAATGTCCCACATGAGTCCAGATGAAGACCCAGAGCTCATCACAATGCCTCCCACAAGTTCAACTCGAGGTCTAGAGCCCACAAGAAGGACTCACGCCAGTCTTTTTTATTGATCTGTTCTGGGATCTACACTGGAGCTGAGAAGTCACACTCACAACAAAGACCAGGGCTGTCCTGAAAAGAGCCACAGCCATCCTCTGTAATATGGAGGCCCCAAGCTCCTCCAACGATAAGCACAGTCAAGTACATGCCAGGAAGCCAATGTGATGAGTTCATCCTAGAGACTTAACAAATACACTGCAAAGATAATTAGAAGCCTGCAGGTTTCCACGGACCACATTTTCAGTAGTTCTACTATAAATCCTGCCTTGAGGTAGGAAGCTAGTAGCTCAATGAGTCCAAATGAAACGCATCTGCTCATATGAGTTACACATTGAAAACCACCACTGAACTCGATAACAATGAAGAAAATATTGAGAAATAATAAGATATATGAAGCAAGCTGTTAAATAAACCCACCGTTACAGATTAAAAGCTGGTGGTCAACTTAATGCCAGTGGAATTAAATCACCATGGTGCTAAGTATAGATGTTTCACCTGAGGAAAGTTGCCAGCATAAATAGAGACATGGAGAAGGAGAAGAAAAGCGTTGAGGCATTGAGGCATTGTGGGTTCTCCTAAGTGTTGATGTTTGAGCCGTTGGTTCTTCTGGAGAAGCTCTGGTCCTCACATGGAGCATTGCTTCCTGGCTCCAGAGGGGAAGACATGTGCCACTTGGTCTCTAGGATGAACTTCCAAAAGACCCTGAAATAACTGGTTGATAATACAGGATACAATGTATTTCAGGAATATTAATTTAGCATTCTCCAAAGATTGTATTCTCTTGTATAGTTCATTACTATCCACTACTAAATTTAAATATATGCATCGCAAAATGGTAACTTGTATGATTGGACTTCGAATACAATCAGGTTTTCTTTTATGTTATTAGTACATGTTTGTAGTGCATAAAGTTTACATGGCTCTTAGGAAATTGTCCCATGTAGAGCATGCAACTCTGTTATTTTTAATCCCCTTGCATTCCTCACCCACCTCTGTCCCTCCAAATCTAAATCTCAGTTTCACATGATTACTGTTATTTTTAGTTTGTGTTTACTACATATAATGTTTACATTCCTTGGTACATGTACATGCCACATTTTTTAACTCTTCTTACCCTCTCCCCTTACCTTTGGTCTCCTGGAACTGTTCTCATTTGCAAAAGATCTACCTTTGTTTTTGTCCATCAGTCCTCTACTTTGCTCTTTATGTGTAGATTGCCTGATACAAATGAAAGATATCAAGAGGTATTTAAGCTTATGTATCTGATTTATTTCACTTAACATTTTATTTTTCCACAGTGTCTTACATATATCCTTCTTTGTAGCTGAGTAATGTTATACTGTATGTAGATGCCACATTTTCTCTATTCATTCATTTGTTATTGGTCATACAGGCTGCCTCCACATTTTAGCTGTTACAAATAGTGCTGCTATGAGCATTAGTATGCCTGCATTGATATAACAGAATAAATTTAACTCTCTTGGGAGGATAACTAGAAGGGGAATAACTAAATCAAATGGGATTTCTAATATTGGTCCTTTGAAAACTCTCCATATCAATTTCCATGACACTTATCCTGGTCTCCCTTCCCACCAACAATGTAGGAGGATTTCTTTGTCAACACAGTCACACCAGCGTTTATTACCATGACATTACTTGAAGCTTGCCATTCTTTATGGTGTAAGAAATAATCTTAGCATTATTTAAATCTAAATTTATCTGTTGACAAGCGATATTGAATATTTTTGTATGCATATTGTTCATTTGTACTTATTCTGAGTTGTTTAGTCATTAAAATACTTGTTCATTTTTTTTTTAGTGTTTTTTTGGGGGAGGAGTGGTTTACTTTTTTGAGTTCTTACTATATTCTAGAAATAAGTCAAAGCTAGTAATTTTTTCTAATAATGAGGCAAAGCTAGTAATTTTTTTCCCTTCTGGAGGTTGTAGCGTCACTCTACTCTTTCTTTTACTGTGTTTTTTCTTTTTAATATAACATAATCTAATATATCGATTATAGCTGTTATTACTCGTGTGATTGGAGTCTGTTTGAGATATTCTCACCTACAATTATGGCTTCAAATGTTGTTCCTATTTTATTTTGTGATATGTTCATTATTTCTGTTAAATAAAAACCATATGATCGCATAATAGAAGGATAAAAAGCTTTAAACAAAATCCAACACTGCATCGTGATAAAATTCCTAAAGAAATTGGGTATGGATGATCCTTACCTGAGTCTGATAAAAGCTATTTCTGACAACCAATATCATATTACATTAAAAAAAGAAAAGAAAAGAAACAAATGAAAAACCTGAATGCTTTCCTCTAAAATCAGGAACAAGACAAGAATGTTGACTTAGTTTGTTCATCATACTATTTGAAGTATTAGCTTAAGCATTCAGGTAAGACTAAGAAACAAAAGGAAATTAAAATGCAGAAAAGGAAGAAATCAGTCTATAATTATTTACAAATGCATGGAAGACCTAAGGAATTCTATAAAAAAATCTTAGAATTAACCAATTTCAACAGTGAAGTGGGTTACAAAGTTAACACACAAAACTCAACAGCATTTGTGTATACCATAGTGAAATCAATAGAAAGAAATTAGAAAAAGAATATCTTTCACAATAGCATCAAGAAAAGTTAAGTGCCTAGGAATTAACTTAATCAAGCAGAAAAAGACCTCTACTCCAAAAATTATTCTGTACTACAATAAAAACTACTCAGTATTCTGAAAAAGGAGATTAGAGAGGACATTGGAAGATGGAAAGATGTGCCCTCTTCCTGGAAAGGCAAAACAATATTGTTAAAATGTCTATACACCCAACATTGAAAAACAGATTTAACACAATTGCAATCCAAGTTCTAACCTTCTTCACACAACTGAAGAAAACAGTTCTAAAATCTGTAAGGAACTGGAATAGCAGTCATCCTGGACAAAAAGAGCAAAGCAGGGCACATCACAACACTGGGTTTCAAGTTATTAATGTACTACAAAGCAATTGCAATTAAAGTGGACTGGTGTTGGCACAAAAACAAACATGAATCAATGGGAAAAATACAGGATACAGAAAAATCCTCAGCTGTTTGTTTTCAGTTAAGGGACCTCCCACAAAAAAACATTAGAATTAAGGTAGCCTATTTAACAAATGTTGCAGGACAGACAGGCTATGCAGAAGATTGAAGCTGGACTGATATCTCCCACCAGGAACTGTTAAAATCAAAATGGATCGATGACATAAACATTAAAACAGGCACAATGAACTTACTTGAAAGTATACTTTGAAATGAAAAGTGTTAGTGCAGAATAAACTTCTTAAGTTTAAATGTCAGATTATAATTTTACGCTCCATAGACATTGGTGTATTTGAACACAGCTGTATTCATGAGGGAAAACTCATGCGGTGGCAAAATACACACCAGATTTCAAAGCAATGTATTTTAATAATTTTGTGTGTGTGTGTGTGTGTGTATTTGGTTTTGTCCAAAAGTTGAAACACTTTATGATTTTGATTTTTAATGTTTTTAATATTTGTTTCACCATAAGAAGAAAGAAATAGAGAAGGAAAGAGAGGAGTAAATATAATTAACAAGTAAGTAATAGTCCCTCATGTGAATAAGAACCAGGTATGTGGTTGGCCAATTTTGTGATTTAGAATAAGTTTTGTGCATGTCTGAGTTTTCTCGAATGTGTTTGTGCATCAATGTCTGTATAATTTTAATTATGAAATATTTTTGGGTGTTCTGTGATGAGGTTTTATTTTTCAACTGGAAAATACCTTGACAAACCAGAGGTTTCATTACTTCCTTTCTCAATATATGCATGATTGCAAGCACATCATTCCCTGGTAATAGTTTTATCAAAGGGAGTGAGTAGAGGGCAAAGTGGCTGTAGGCATGCAGAACTGATGAAAGACAGAAAAAGAACAACTCTTGAGTTTTGCAAGGTGCTGAGCCTTGAGGCATATATACATGAACTGAAATGCTTTGGAAATGAGAATAGATGAAGTAGACTGATACTTCCTCACTTTAGAGGGAAGAAAGAAGATCCTACTGTGAAATTCTGTATGTAGGAAATTGCTACATATCTGAATTAATATTTGCCAAATTGGAAAACATGGTATTCTTACTATAGCATATTGTTTTAGCATTCACTTAAATCATGCATCATGTTTTTGAGATGTACTTTTAGTAGTAATAAAATGAATGACTGGAAACAAAAAAGATGTTCAATTATCTGGAAAGATACAATTGATTTTAGGAACCCATAAATTTCATTCCAACACAAACTCAGTTATTCTGTATAAAATAATTAGCCTTTTCACTAGGAATTTCTCTTTTCAGATATAATCAGACCATGAAGGACTAGAACTTTGTATAATCTGATTTTGATTAATGCAAAAACTGTTTTAGTAATGCACAGCGTGGTACTGAACAAGACCTCTGAAGAGTCTTTAGGGCAAAATTTCAGAACTATTTAGGATAAGACATGATAACATTGGACTTGTTGGCAGATAACTTTCAATGTCTAGGCAGAGACTTTTCAGTAAGAGCTATTGGCCAGCAACAGAAACAAGAAGAAAAAATAGTTAAGCCAAAATGAAAAGAACACAGTTACAGATCTGTTGGTGTCAGGATGAATGACCCGTGACATCCAGTGTGTCCAAAACAGTGAATATAAATGCCTGCTTTCCCAGTTGGATAAAGTCATGAAATGAAAAGAGGAATAAGTAGTTTCAAGCAGGACAGATGGAAAAATCCAAGTTGGGAATCACCTTATAAACAAACAAGTCAGGAAATAAAAATCCTGATTTCCTTTTATTTCTTCTAGTATAATGTTTGTGGGGACTTTACCAGTAAATATGGAAGCATTCACAAACGGCTTTTGAAAAACTTGAATTTTAGGGCATTTCAAAGGAGGTGAGTTATAATAAAAGGCATGGAACATTTACAAGATGTAAGTAAATATTTCATCTGTTTTAGGGTTATTTTGACTCAGAAAACTTGAATTTAGTAGTAAATAGGAAAGTCGCCCCAATGCAAGTAAAGACAGTTGCATTGGTAAATGTAAGAATTCTTAAATCTCCTGCTAAGTGCTTAACGTGAGTTTTATGTAATATAGCTAGTGAAAGTTAGAGTGATTAAAGGAGAAAAATAAAAATTAGCAATTCTAAGACTAGAATCACCAAAATATGATGTGGCCACTTCACAAAAAGGTTGTTGAGAAAGATTCCTCTATGCTATAGTCACAGTATTCACCTCTAGGAAGTATATGTTGGATATCCAAAAGTTCCTTCCTTTTGTAAACCCTGAACCGTGAGATACAGGGAACAATAATTAAGGATTAATCTGTTGGTTGGTTGGAAAATGGAAATACTTCACAATCAATTGTCAATTTTTTGGAGTAGGGCTATCTTAAGGATAAAAGTCCTGCTATTTTGTTTTACATATCAACCACAGGGCTTTTATGAATGTTTGTTTCTAGTTATTGTTATCCATACAGTTGACCCTCTGATCCTGCAGGTGCTCAGATGAGTACTTTGGTTCAAGCTCTCTGAGTTGCAAGCCACACTCTTCAGATTGCCGAGAAGTCAGCTTCTGGCATGGGTAATATGGAGCTTTTGACTGCAGTACTGACAGATTCTCCCTCCTCTTCATTATTAAATTCAGGGACCAGTGCCTCATTGTGCTTATGGTACCAGATACATGCATTTTCCTTACTAAAACTTATCTTTACCTGACATTTGAAGATATGCTTTCTTATCTTTACTTTTTAGTTAAAAAGATACAATCTATAGTCAAATAGTTCTTTTGTCTATAACTGGAATTGGAAACGATTCACACTTTTTCAGGAGCTCTGTATTTTATTGACTATGATTGATGTTCAAATATTTTTAGTATATAAATGAATAATCTCATGCTAAATGCAAATGTAAAAGCACACAATTTTGTTTACTCACATTGATTTTCCACTTTAAATTACACTCAAGAGAATCTGGTTGAAGTGAAGTCCAACAAAACAGAAAAAGCCGTATTTTCCCCCTCAACACAATCTTTTACAAGCTTTTAGTTTCTTTCTTCTTCCTTAGGTTTGGTCTTTTTGAGCTGTGCATCAAGATTCTAGCTCTTGGGCTTTGTTGTTTTGTTTAGGTAAAGCTATGTGACATTATGGAGTTTCACAGATGGAGCATGAAGAACATAAAGAAAGCTCCTAAATACATTTACAGTCTTTAAAAACCTGGCAAAAATCTTCATTTTTTTTGTCTGCATGCACTAGCAAAGAAGCTTTATGGTTGTGTACCTCACATACAAATGCTGAAATAGTGCACCTTAAGTTATTTAGTCATGATAAGATATAATTTTAATGTAAAAGCACAACTGAGACTATTTTGGGCTTGTTACCACTGGACAAGTTAGTGGAATGCATGTACTTATAGACCTAAATAAACCTAAATAAAGAATTTTTAAAAATCTTTTCAAGAACAAATGCTTTCTATAAAGAAGAGTTGATCACAAAATTTGACTCAAGAACTCAACCTATAAATAAAAAATGTTCAACACAACTACTTGTATGTTATTAATATTAAATCCATAAGCCAAGTTACTTGAACTTTATGAACTATTAACAGTTTTCCATTCTTATATTTTATCTATAAATTTCATTTGCAAGACACATCAGTTGAATATGCACATATATATTTGTAATAATAATTTTCATATTATAAATAACATCCATTTGTAGAAAATAAGAAATCTTCAAATTGTAAAGAAAGTGATTTTTACCTCATGGTAGTGCTTATTTAGGCTAACTCCTGAGTTTGAACGTTAGCTGTCATATGATACTGTCTTCCATGATCTGAAATTGTGTGACCTTCCAAATTTCACATGTTAATTCCTAATCAACAATGTGATGACATTAACAAGTATGACTTTGCTTGGTCATTAGGTCATCAGAGTGGTGCCCTCCCAAATAGAATTAGTGCCCTTCTGAAAGATGTTTCAGAGAGACCTTCTGCCGTTAACACAGTTTAAAGGCTGAATCAGAAATAGTGGAAAAATAGCTTCTTGGCATTTTGGCTAAGATCAAGTACAGAAGTACTGGAAATACACAGTTATTGGAAAAGAATAGTTAAAGAAGGGAAAATGATATATGTAGACAGCATTGTATTTCTTTCAGGCTTTTTAATGGACCACGGGAGTTGTTATGTACTTTATTGCCTATCAAGACTTATATGAGAATGCCCTTCTGGTTATTGCTCCAAGAAATAAACTAGATGGAGGAGACAGTACCCAAAGAGTGTAGAAAGAACTTTTTTTGAAATAAGGCCTTGTCATGAAATCATTAAGGATTTGTTTAAAAACATTTATTTGTAATTACTTGTTTGTAACACATTATCTCTGGTCCAAATGTGAAGAATCTTTCTGTTTCCTTCCCTACTCTTGATGAATTTGCATGAATATTATCATTGCCAACACTACCTTGGCTCATTTGAGTGGCTGAAACAACTGTTTTCTCAAATCTCTAGCTAATGTTTGGTATTGTGCCAGCATCCCTAAATTTAGATTGGAAAGCTGCTTTACACTTGGCAGAATGTTATACCATTACCGATGTCTCACAGCCTCAATTTCTTCAGCTTTATACTTTGAATCTCTATTAGTGTTAAAATGTAAATGCTTTACTTTCAGTTTTTTCTTAATATACAAAATCCCAGGAAACTGAAAAAAAATTTGCAAATCTTGAAGGTAGTTAAAAGATCATGAATAAAGGACAGTAGTGAAATAATAATACTGATTGTTTCCTCTGAGTTTTCTCTTGCATAAGAATAATTCTTTCCCAAAATAGTTACATTAATTTTCAGATTTTAATGGTGAGAAGAAGCATAATGGTGAAATATTGCATATATTTATACATGTTATAAAGCACTTTGTGAAAAATATTTAAGACATAAAAGTTTTATATTAAATTATATAGTTTTCTATTATGTGAGCTGACATCTAACCGTTCCAAAAAACAATGGTTGAAAAGATGAGTTCTATATTGGTGAATAATAAATTATCGTAAAATAAAGTGGCTTAGCAACACATATTTATCATCTCAGTTTCTGTGGGTCAGAAACTCAGCTGGTAAAGGTCTCTCTAATTTAAAGTCTCTCTCAAGGCTGTAATTAATGTGTGAGCAGGAAGCAGTTATTTGAGAGTGACCAGGATGTTGGGTTCAGAGCTCCGTAGCTGTTGGAGTCTATAACTCCTTGCCAGCTGTTTGCTCTATACATCAGTTCTTGCCCTTCCTGTGTGGACCCTCTCACTATGCACTAGCTGTTTTCCACAGGGAGGAGACCTAGAGAGGGGCAAAGAGAGGGAAGGGAGTTAGTGGGGGAGGAAGGAATCGCCTATTTTTGCAACCTGATCTCAGAAGTAATTTCTTACCATTTTTGATATGCTTTATGTTTCAATTCTTATTAGTCAGTTACTAACTACTACATTCTAGCTGTATTCAAAGGAAACAAGCTCACAGAGGTATATAAATACATGAAAAGATTTAAGGATATATTATACCAGAAAAGAAAGGTCAGTTGTTTGGGTTGTTTTCCTCTTGCTCTCTGGTAGATAGAATACCTGTACTTCAACACTGAGATACATAAACTATGCCTCAATATCAAACTGTAAATACTGCACATTTTCTGCCAAAATATGCTTATTGGTCAAGTGTCATTCCCTTAGCATATTTGTGTATCATTTTGAAGTGTATTTGAATTCCCAGCTGACAGTCTTCTGTCACAACAACTACATTTATTTAATTACACTGTTTTAGCTTGAATCTATCTTTACTGGACAGGGAACAAAATTAGTACTTGCATTGGTCAGAGCTGGCATACTGCTTAGATCTGCCAATGCTATTTTATCACAAGTTTAAAAATGGATTATGTTCTTTTTTACTGGTTCTTTAAATTTATTCTTTATATCAATTTTAAGTGTCATGGTCAGGGTTTATAAAGATAAAGATTTAATAAGGACACACAGTTTACATAATCATTTTATACTACTCACCCAAAGAACCACATGCAAAAGAGTGTGGGAGATCTGTCCATATACTAGAGACCTAAAGAATCTAGCTGTCACACAAGTTCAATTGAAGATCTAGAGCTCATGACAATGTCTCATCCAAGGCTGTATCAAGGGTTTGCCCTGGGAAGGCCTAAAGGTCAGTGGTAGAAGCTAGAAAGTTTGTACCAGGAGGATGAAGGATCTGTGCCAGCAGGCTGAGGGATCTGCACTGGAGCCAGGAAGTAACACTCAAGGTAAGGACCAGACCTCCCCTGAAGTGAGCCACAGCCATCCTCAGCCATAGCGAGCACTCGAGCTCCTCCCATGATGGCATCAGCTTAGTTCATATCAGGAAAATCAGTACAACAAGCATCTCTAGGTGAATCAACAGCACAACATGTTCTCTTCCTGTTCTTCTTTTATTCTGTAGGCAACAGTCCTCAGATAGGTGATCCACATCAGTCACCACTCTGATTCAGTTCTACTGGGTGTTACGAGCTGAACATCAGTTAATTCCACAGTAAGTTCTTACCACAGTAAGAAAGGTTTTTGTTTGTTTGTTTTTATAAAATTGTGAATTAATTGCAGAACTAATTACCTTCTTGATGCTTCTCTATCCTCAAAGATACAAATTTTAGAAATTATTGCTTTTAGGGTGCTTCATTTGGGAAATATATGGTTAATTTTTTTCTTTATTACTAGATTGATATTTTACACTCATTCTTTGTGTATTCTGTTTGTCATGCAATTACCTATAATGTCAATTGTCTGTAATGTCATTTTAGCTAAACAAAATATATTAGTTTTTATATTTACAGGTTGCTGGTGTTTATTTGTCTTAATTATTTTTTCTTGTTGTTGAAACAAAATACCTGACACTCAAAGTGGAGCAAGGGAAGTTTTATTTTTTACAGTTTTGGAAGTTTCAGTCTATGTTTAGTTGGCTCGAGGGCAAAATGGCAATGGCTGAAGCAGCTGTTCAGGGCCACCACGAACAGCAAAGTGCAAACCTGAGTTTCAGTCTATGTTTAGTTGGTTCCAGGGTAGAATGGCAATGGCTGAAGCAGCTGTTCATGGCCATCACAAACAGCAAAGTGCAAACCAGGCAAGAAAAAGACACGCCTTCTTCCCTCTATTACACTGTATGCTGGCTCCATCCCAGGGCGGGTATAATACTCACATTACCAATCCGAGCACTAGACAACAAAACAATCACAACTGTTAGATTTGGCCGCATCCATGATTGCATGAGGCCTGGATGGGTGGGGAATCTGAACATAAACCATAACAATTTTAGAAGTAGTGCAATTATAAATTGTATTCTTCAATAGTCTTGATAATGTATAAATTATATACTTATGAGTTTATTCATGATTATAACATGTTAATTAAGAGAAGTTTGTCACAGTCATGGATGAACAAACTTGTTCACATATAATAAGCAATGTAACCAAATTAAGAAAAGTATCAAAGATCATGGATAAGGCTGACATTGATTTTTTGTTTTCATGTGGCTCTTTTTTTTCTTTCATGCTGGTGCTCAAATTCTGGGCCTCACACATACCAGATAAATGTTGTATCACTGAGCTACCCTGCCAGCCCTGACACTGAATCTTGAGCTTAGCTGGTGCCTACGACAGTCCTACTACTATCTTTATTAAGGTCATTCATAGAGACATTTTTAATCTTCACTATGTTCACTGAATTAAGAAAAGCTTTACATATGTTTTTATTTGCCTTCAATAATATTCTTTCCACCTCTCCTCCAAATCTCAAGAGTTCTACAGTAATATCTATGTGTGTAGTACAATATACAGATACATTAATCTGCTCTAACATTCTGGCTATTTACTATACACAAAAACTTTTTTTAAACCTGCACATGTAATTTTTTCTGTATTATTTTGTTTTCTTTCCATTAAAAAATAAGTTGTTGAGAAAGAAAGAGAAACTAGGGAGGGGAGGAAAAGGAAGGGAAGAAGAAAAACACAATAACAAAAGGATACAATAGAAGCACAGATTTGTAGGTAAGGAGGGAAAGTTGGATAGAAGGGAGGGAAAGAGATTGAGAAAAAAGAGGAATCAAGATATATCGTGTGCAAGCCCCCTATGATGAATATGATCATGATGTACATCCAAAATGTACCAACAAATGTAAAAAAGAATCAAGTCATCTTTTATCACTTCCTGTGCTGCCTACACTATGTGTTCACCAACCAAGGTTTTGCACACACTTTCAAGCATATCCATATTGTCGTCACTTTCTATCATCATGTCACCACAAAGCCAGTCTACACCACCATCAGCTTTCACTATTGTGTTTCCCTGTGTTTTTCTCTGACCTTGCTACACACAACACTGTTAAATAACATAAATTGAGTCATGTTACTCCCTTTTAAATCTATTAACTCAGTGTCATGAGACTTAAAACAAAATGCTGATTCATAGTGTGAATAGCAGTAATTCTTACTAATGATAATGAAATAGACACATTTGATAATTGCTATGGTGTAACATAGTAAATACTTATTTCTTGCCTATATAAAATCCACATCCACTTTTTTGATTACCTCACTGTCTTAGTTACTTTTTACTTAATGTCAAGATAAAATATCTGATGCCCAAAGATAGAGAAGGAACGATTTACTTTTTATAGTTCTTGGAGATTTCAGTCCATACCCAGCTGGCTCCAAGGCAGGGTGGCACGGCAGAGCCACCATTCATGGCTGCCACAAATAGCAAAGTGCCAACCTGCAAGAGAGAGAGAGACATCCTTTTCCCTCCAATACATCATATCCTGGATCCACATCTAGGTGGGTGAAATACTCACACCACCAATCTGAGTACTAGACAATGAACCAATCACAAACACTAAATTTGGTTGAGTCCATAATTGCATGAAGCTTGGGGGCCACCGACATAAACCATGACACTTGCAAAGATCATCGTCTAATGATAACTCACTAGTGCAGAAGTTATAAAGTCATGACCTGTCAGCTTCTATGAATATTTTTCTGGGTTGCCATTGATTGCCTGTTTATAACCTACAGAAAATGCATAGAGGGCTATGCTCTGCAATTTATGCTGGAAAGGCCTGGAATGGAAGTGTTCTACTCTGGAATATTTTAACTTGACAGCCAGTTTTCACTTCAGTGTTCTTTGTCCTCCTTTCATACTTCCTATGATTCTTCTCATTTGTTGGTTTCTCAGAAAGAAAGATTCTAACAGTAAAATAATGCAATTCTCAGTTTCAGAACCCT
The DNA here is from genome assembly GCA_004027455.1 of Hydrochoerus hydrochaeris. Classification (NCBI taxonomy): domain Eukaryota; kingdom Metazoa; phylum Chordata; class Mammalia; order Rodentia; family Hydrochaeridae; genus Hydrochoerus; species Hydrochoerus hydrochaeris. The sequence continues at coordinate 66,551 of PVLA01006062.1, read as the reverse complement.
TATTTGCTGTATTTTTTGCCTTATCTCTACCAGAAACCATTTTATGTGTTTATTATTTTGACTCATTAATTGTTTGTCTTGTCTCTCTGTCTTTCCCTGAAAATGGAAATCTAGACTAATTGTGCCCAAAATAAACATTACTACTTACAAGAATGACTGGCATTTCATGCAGAATTTATTAGAAATACTTCAAGAGAATGAAATAATGCGCATGTAAAACTGACCGTTATTACCAAAAGACCCCCCACACAATTCAATAGCTAGTTCTTCATTATTTATGAAATTAGAGAGGAAGAGTAAGAAAGCATTAAGAGGAATCTCACAGTTTGTATATTCAGTCAGAGTTTGATTAAGTACGAAACTGGCATTTCAGGCACCTTATCTAGGTTTTATTCACGAACTTTACAGCAGTTCTAGTTAGTTATCAAACATTTCCATATATTACACACTAATTTCTTAGCAGACACATCTACATACACTCTTAAAATATTTAACTATAATCCCTCATTAACTATCTTACCCTTTTTTTTATTTCTTCTAAATGGGGAACTATTAGTTTAAGTGCAATAGGAACTGAAGTATCACATAAGAGATACTATTTGTTATCACTAATAACTTTATTAAAAATTACTTTTTTACATTTTTCTTTTCTCATTTTACATTTTACCTTTTAGGGTTCTTTAGACAAGTAGAAGTAATTGTATACATATATGAGATTTATTGTAAAGAATTTGTTCATGTGTTTATGGTGGTGAATAAGTCCCAGCATTTGAATCAGTATGGGGGATTCTAGATGTACCACATTGGTTTATATGTGGCCAGTGTCCAAATCCTGGATGACCAAGAGAGTTGATCGTGTACATCCAGGCACAAGATCATGATAGAAGACCAGAAAGAGTTAATATATGAGTTCAAATCCAAAGGTAGAAAAATAATGACTTTCTAGTTTGGAGGCAGAAGGAATCCTCACTTACTCATTTTTATGTGTTGTATTCTAGTCTTTAACTGGTTGTATGAGTCTCAGCTATGTCTGGCGGTGAGTTGTGCTTTATTCAGTATCTTCATTTAAATTATGTCACCATACTTAACTCCTTCAGAGATACTATCACAACACAGTTTGACCAAATTACTTGGCACATCCTGATCCTGTGAAGGTGACAAATCAAATTAACCCTTGTTAAACCTTACCAAGATTTTAATCTGAATACCAGCATAAAAATAATCTTTGTTGATAATTTGTAAGAACATGTTGTAAGCTGATAGCTTCCTTATTTAATAAACTAGTCAATAAAATGATATCTAATTATAAAAAAATATTTTATTGATGTACTTTTTGGAGAGTTAACCATTAAAAAGTAAAAACCAAAAATGTTTAGCTTCATTTTTCAAAATTGTTAACACTGATCTCATTTGAACTTATTAAAAATTAAGCTTTATATTTTAATTTAAAGAAAAAAGACAAAGATATACATTTTTATAACGTTTATGATTACTAGGCAATAAAAATTACAATTAATTTTAAGAATTAGTTTACAAATGAATTAATTTGTATCAGAACAAATATGTCTAATTTTCTTTCAAACTATAGGGAATAATTTCATTATTTAATGTACTTTCAAATCTACTAAATAATATAAATAGCCTCAGTAATATGTATAGTGCCTTAGACTTTGAATGATTGGATTATAAATCTTTCTGAGTTTCAGTTTTGTCCTTTGCACTTATATCAGTTTTTTTTTTTTAATTTGGTATTTCAATCAGTTACGATGATCTAGAATTACAATCTGAACATGGTGATCTCCAAGCATGAATTCCGTATTGGGAAAATTTAATTTTCTGTATTATCTAAAAACGTTGAGCAGCTTTCTGTTCCTAAGTTTTTCAAAATGTTGAATTTTAGTCATAAAATTTTGCATTACATAAGGTATAATAAGCATCTATGAAGTATGAAGAATAACACTAATCCTATAAAATCATACTCATGTGCCAAGAATCTGTTATAAATTCTAGCTAGGTAGACAGAGTGAGAAAATCAGAAGTTTCAATTAACATAAGACTGAGAAAAGTAGAATATGGAGATGAAGAGTGACAGAATTACCAGGGAGACCATATATGCAAGGGAAACAAGTGCTAGGTGAATATGTCAGTGACGTTATTGTCAAGAACATGCCTAAGATAAATCATGAAATACATAGTAAATTTTGGTAATAAAATATCTTGAACAAGAAAGTCTTGTTTTCAAATCCTGTTACTAGTTTATGAATGCCTTGTGACAAATTTGTTTATCCTCATTGTTCCTATTTTTATATTTAAAAGGTAATTAGTTAAACTTAAGTCAAACAGTAATGAATAATATTAAATAAAATGCAGTAGTGTTAGTTGTGAGTAATGGCCTATTAACAGTGATCTGCTGTTACTGTTGATGACCATGTTCTTTAAAGCAAGGCTGTGTGTTTTGAACTTACTTAGATTTGTCACATTATATGCTATTAGAATTTTATTAGAATTTTCTTCTTCTCTTAGGCATATTTTTTGATGACTGATTTTTATTTATGACTTTTTTTTGTTAAACTGTGTTTAATAAAAAGACTTCAGTTTTATAAAACCTACAAATTTATGATGCTTTATATATGTATATATATATAACATTTATCTATATATAAAATATATATATATAATATCTATATATTACAATTTGCTAAGTCTCTTTTATATACAATAATTTAGATACAGCAGGATAAATATTAGAACATAGTTAAGCAGTATTTTATATTCTCTAAATGGCACAAATTTTGGCAAAATCTATCCGTATCTTTAACAATCAAGTCTAAAAGGTAGTATAAGCACCTTCCTGGCAAGAACAATGTTCTGAATTCAATCTTCAGTACAAAAAAAATAAAGTGAAAATGAATCTTTCTGTATGGCCAAGTAGCACAGGAACAGCATTAAAATGTATCTTCTATTGTATGTATTGTATGTATTGTAAAATATTTAGAATTTAAGTTTAGTGTAGTTTGTATTATACCTATTCTTTACACTCATGGCACAAGCAACTGAAAAAATAACAGATTTTAATTGATTTATTATTTTGATCTTATGGCCAGTGGCTCAATGAAATTTAAAAACAAATCTAGTATTTTGTGCACAACCTTAATTAAACATACGGGCTGAAGCATGGGAAAAACACCATAAAACCTTCCATTATCCATCCTTCATGACCTTGACTTAGCTAGAGATAGTTGGCAGGGGTCAGGGGTGGAGAAGAGTGAGAGCTGGATCACTAGAGAGAACAACCTTTTTTTAGAGAAAGGATCACCATAGTCCCTGATCTCCAGGAAGGCAAATGGAGCACCTTGTGGGACAGCCTGAAGAAGCACAATGCAACAAGATGGACAATTCATCTCATGGGTCCATCTGTCCATCTTATCATCAACATAAACCTTACTATAACTGTGCAATGCAATGCTCTTTTATTAATGTTTAAGACTGCCTTTGAAAATCCATTTATATAAGATACTTGGTTTTATGCTACCTTAACATTAAATGCTATTTCCTTTTCAGGGAAAAAAGAAAGCAAACAATATTTATAAAAAAATGACATCATTCTTTAAATGTGAAATGAGATAGTCTTTTATTTAGCAAATATGACTTTTCTCTGTAGGCCAATACAGATTCAAATCTCCACTAATTAATCATTAAATGCGTTAAATAGATGAGGCATTTCTTTTGTGAGCTTTGATAATTATTTCCATTTAAATGTAGGACTCTTGTTGAACTAATGTCTATAACTTTTTATATCCAGCAAAAGTAATGAATACTTTAGAAAGGAAACATACATAAAATCATCATAATATAGGTCCTTTAAAGGAGAAAATTTGAAGACTGCAGAAAAATGAGTAGGTAGCTCTTTGAATGCGGGAACATTTAAGAATAAACGTGGACTTAAGATTCTCTGCAAACTCAGTTCACTCCCACTTCTTTGATTAAAATTGAAGTACATTGATTTATATGACACTTTCATTACTGTAGAAATGAACACTGGAATACATAGGAGAGCAAGTGAACAAAATACATGATTTTTTTATCCAAGGAAAGTAGTTCTGTCTACCGCAATACTCTGTAAGACACCCCACAGCTAATACCTCCTGGACATCTACCAGTTTATATATTAAAACAAAAGAAAAACAAAAAAACAAACATTGCAAAATTCCATCTTTCAAAATATACATAAAAATAAAAGAAAAATACCTTCCTGAATATCAAGGTTAAAATTTTGTTTGGTGCATCTTTTTGTTGTTTTTGCTGTTCTCTGTTAGTAACATCATCTTACTCATTAGTACAATTACATTGCAAATAAAGGCCTCTGACTTGGAAAGGTGAGATTGTTTAGGTTGAAAACACTAGATGGTATGTTAGAGTCCGTCTAATTAATAAAGGAATATAATTGCATTTGTCCACTGGTGCTGAAATGCTCATGAGGGGACAATGTGTCTTTTTGTGCCTGATCTCCTTCCATTCATTTCTTTCTTTTTCTTTCATTTTCCTTACAGATACTCAGTGCTTATAAGTTTGAAACTGTAAGTACTTCTACGCAGATCAAAATATTCACTTCTTTCTAAGGCCGGCAGTATAAATTATATGACTTGGCATATTTTCCTTGTTTTCAACATTTCAAATCCAAGCTATAGGTTTCTAAGTTTTTCAGGGGTCTTTGGGCACATAGCTCTCTGGCAGTTTTGCTGAGATGGTCATTCTTCACCCTTATTTCTACCTGAATGTTTAAACTGGATCAGACCAGTAGTCATACTGCATCTCTGTGGGCAGAGTAACTGGTGCAAAGTTGTGTGAGAAATAAACCACTGAAGATAAATCTGTGAGTCTTCCTGTTAGAATGATGAAGAATACTATCCATTTTGGATTGTTAGCTGTAAACATAAGTGGTTATAATTATAATTCTAGAAGCCATCACTTTTAGTTCAGAAAAAAATTATCTGCAAGAGGAATGAAAAGGAGACACAAACAGAATATCACAGGCAAGGAGAAATGATAAAAGGGGCCACACACATGTCAGTATTATCCTAACCCTCATCCACCTGTGTTACCTCAATTAATGTAACATTTTGCTTCTAAGTGACCTGGATCTGAGCTTCTATAGTACATGAGTGAATGACTTAAAAAAAAAACCAAAGTTAATATTTAACCAAAGTTAATTGTTAATAATTATTGGAAGAATTGTGAGCATGTGAATTTGTAAGAAACACAAAGGGACATGAGTATTCCATGCATTCAAAGATTGCAAACTTGTATACATACATGCAGGTGAATATGGAGAGAGAAGGGAAACTCCACACAAATAAATATCAGGAAAAATTTATTTATTTGTCATGGTACAAAAAAATCAGGATGAATCTGCTATAAGTAAGTATGAGCTATTTATTCAGGCAATTGTGGAGGCTGAGAAGTCTCACCGTCTGCTCTTTAGAAGGGGAGGTTCAGAAAAACTGATCATGTAGTTCCAGGTCAAATTCAAAAACCTGAGAATCAAGAAAATGATACTTCAGTCCCTGTTTAGGTTAAAGGCCTCACAAGCAGAAACAATGATGTCCAAATACAGGAGGAAATCACGTAAAGAGCAAATATTTCCATCTTTGTAGTTTTATTCCTGTTCTCAAAGAGTTGGGTGGTACAACAAGGTATGTTGGGGAAGGTATATCTTCATTGCTCACTTATTCAGCTGTGAAACTCTCCTAGAAACAGAGGTATAGAAACTTCCAGAATAATATTTGCCAGCCACATCCCTTCATCTAGTCACAATGACATGTACTAGCATAGCAGAATTCAAAAATTTACTGTGGGGATGCTTTCTGTCACTGTCAATCATTTTTTATTTCATCTCACCTACAAATTATTCTCCTGGCACCTGTGAGATTAAGCTCCATAAACTTCATGTAGAAATTACGTCTGAATATAGCTTAGTTGCTTTGTTTTAAAATTCATTCCTTCAAGTGTGTCAGGGGCTGCTACCTCTTGATGACTGAGTGTGACAGCGAGACAGGAAGTAACTTCGTCATCTTAGACTTGAAATATCATTGACATTCTTGTTTAATACAGGCTTGACTTCATGGCAGGCCAATTTTTGCTTCTTCAATTGAAATCAGACTTGTTTGGGATCCAGTGATCCCTCCAAATTTCCTTTAGTCCTTCCCTTTAAGTCAAGAATGCCCCTCAAAAGTCTTCTGTATTTAAAGGAGAGCTGTTTAAATGTGACTGAATCATGGAGGCACTATATTCATCCAGTAATTGATTCACTGTTGAGTTGATAGCTAAATGTGCTGTTAGGTGGTGGGTATCTTGTTGGAAGAGATGCATCAGTGGGGGAGGAAGATTGCAGACTGCATCTCCCTTCCCAGTTCCTCCCTTCGCTGTCTGGGTGCCACGAGGTGAGCTACTGTGCCCTGCCCTACCCTTGTGTCATGAGATTTCTGCCTGGACTCAGCTGACCCTAGAGTGAAGCTTCTGAGTTTAGCCCAATTAAACCTCCCTTCCTTTAAATTGTGGTTGTTGGGTGTAGTGTCCCAGGCAGGGGCAATTAATGAATACACTCATTTTCTTTAACATAGTTCCTAATAAAACCCTTGCTCAGTGATTTCCTAGCTAGCATCTGTTTCTTAGGATGAACTGGATTCACAGAGACACGTAAAATGAGTCCCCGGTAATGTTTTGCCTCTGCTTTTTGAATGTCAAAAAAATAACAGATCTTTGGTTTGAACAGATCCAGTTATTATCAATGACTGTAGTTTCTATAGTTTGATATTCTCACTGTGTAATGTTTTATTCCTCATTCTAAACTAAAAATACATGGTTGTACTTTCATATCTGATGTCTAATGTATCACAAGTTACTTCTGATAATATAAATGTCAGAATGTATACTTCTTTCTTTAAAAAGCTGTGTGTATAAGTGAATATATTTCAATTATATTTTATAGAAATGTCAATGCTATCCAGCCAGGTAAAAACTTTGTCTACACTTACTGGCAGCCATCCTAAACAATTTCATCATTAAGGATTTGCCAGCTATGAATTTTTATAATTTATAGAAAAGTTCAAAATCAAAATAAGGCAGTGCTAGGGATTATAAATTAAGAAGCTCTATGATTTAAATAGGGCTTATTCGAGAGTGTAGCAGTTCATAAATAAAGACTTATTAAGGTCCTCTTCCATCACTTTTAAACAGTGTCAGTTCATGGCATTGCTCCTTAAACAATAATTTTAGCCTCTTACACATGAGAGTGGTGCAATTAGATTTACCAATAAGACAAAAGCTTTAAAGTGTTTTGTTGATTTTCCTCAGAGGGTGGGAAACACTTTAACCCTTCTCTCAGGAGCTGTCAGGCAAGGAAAAGGCTGCTTACTACATAAAATTGTGCAGCACTTTTTGAACAAAAAACTTGCACCACCGTGGAAATAGTAGAAGGTCAGTATGGCTTTGCACCTTGCTATGGAAGCTCTGTGCTTTTTGGTAGCTGAGATAGTGCCAAAATGAAAGAAAATGAACTGAAGAACAAAATCAGTGTTAGTGAACATCAAAGCTTCCCTTCACTAGAGACAAGGCGATCATCTTTCCGGGTTTAATATGTCATCTTTATCCCATCTGTCAAAGTCTTTATCCTTTCCTTTTTTTGAAGAAGGCTGTTATTTTCCTTTCCTTTAATGTAGCTGACAGCAAGTTAATCAGGTTTAGAGGTTATGAAATGTTATAAATGGGGCCAAATAACTGGTTTACCTTCATTTCTTTCCTCTACTCAAAATATTGCTACAAATGGAAAGCCCCAATTTCTTAGGCAAGTCACACTTCAAAAAGCGTCTAATGTATTTTTAAAGCATCTTTGATTTCACATAAACAGAACAAAATAAGTCCCTGTAACTATAAGGCACTTTTTCAGTAAGTGTGAAAACTCCCACATGGGAATTATTTTGAAATGACCATTCACCCTAGAAGATAATTCTAATAAGGGAGCAAAGCAATCGTTTATGGAAGTTTCTATGCATAGCTGAGTAAGTACCACTCCTGCCTAAATAGCTCCTTTGACTTTACTCGGAGAGGATACAAGGATCTTTGCAGTTAATTAAAAGCTGTTTAGGCAAGGTAATGATCTTCTTCCAAGATTCCAGAATTTTCCTTTTCAGACATATTATGAGGAGTTCATTGTCTGCCGAGGTTCCCCTCAACACTTTCAGCTGGGCTTTGCTGGGCTTCCCTGATGAAGGCTCTTTCTTAACAGACCCAGGAAAATCTCATTGCAGTCTTTACCGGGCTTCTGTCTGAGCAATAAAATTCGTCTTGTTTCTAAAGAGCATAGAGGCCCTTCAAAAAGTGAGACGCAGTTCTACAAAGCGGGAGGTTGGTAATGAGCACTTCTATGACCCACGTAATCAAATTGTTCTCATCGTGGTTTTTATTTGCTTATCTGAGACAGATGATCAGGCCCATCCCACAGAAGCCTAATTGATCAAATAATAAATTCACTCAACCAAGCAACAGAGGTGCTCACCTGGGACAAAAAATAAATTTGCTCTGTCAAATTAAGCTCCATTTTGTTTGAAGGAGACACTAAGTTAATTTCTAAATGATTACCATTGTCTTGCTACTTGTCTTAATTTCAAGAGAAACAATGAAATTAACCTTATTCTTGCCAAACATGTGAACATGTAACTGTAAATTGATTATCAGGCTAATGTCATTGTATATAAACATTTAAATTTAAAACTGAAAATATGTTATATTATAGTGCAAAGTTTGCATTCTTTTTATTTTTCTTAAATAAATCAATAAAGGCAATTTTGTATATATGTTTTGGCATGATACAATTCCATTATTTATATATAATTCTATTATTTATATACATATATAATTACATTTTATATATAATTGCATGATATAATTCTTTTATTTAAGAAAAAACATGGGAAAACTGACTCTTACTCATGAAAACCTAAAGTTGACTATATTCTCCACAGTATCACTGATTTTATTTATCTTTAATTAATTAAGTTGTTTTTTACTGGTTTATTAAAACATCAGCTTGACTGTGATAAAACCTCCCATTTAATAGGAGAATGCTTTTCTAGTTTCCTAAAAATACCATCTTTGCATATTGGCAAGTTTCTGTCCCAGGAGAATGAAAAATGTGTTTTTCATTGTTGTTCACTTCTCTACCTTCTATTGTTTACTCATTTCTGTCTTTACATTTGAGCTCTATATTATTTGCTTGTTCATAAACTATGTATTGTTGGTACACCAATATTTATTACAATTCCCAGAAAAACTGTCTATTCCCTTTCACGTCTACCTTTCATGTCTTTGTAAAAGGGCCTCCCTGAATGACCATATTCAGGGAATCTGACTCAGAAAACATGAAAATATTTTTCTTGGTTTAACAGTCCATATCTTGATGTGCAGATTTTTAGTTTTTTTTTTTATTCATGCATTGTCAAGGAAGTAAAATAAATTCTCAGATTTTTCATTCTTCATTTCTTTTTCCACAATTCCTCCTTTTTCAATTATATCTTCTTTCTTTCCATTTTTTTCTCATCTTCCATCTACAGTTATTTCAGAGAAAATTCTAGATCTCATTATTCTGTAGTTGTTGAATCAAAACTATGGTGTGGACATTAAAATGTGAGATTTTGGAAGTATAAATTATCACTTCACTTTTAAGAACTCAGTTTGACTGACACTCAGTTTCAGACTTTTGATATACTGACCAGAAAACAAAGCAAACTACTGCTGGTATTTTGACCTAGAACTTTCAACTAATAAATAGGCACTGTTCCAAGATACTAAGTTTGTAGTAATTTTTTACAGTATTACAAAACCAGAGAGGGAAATGGTGATTTCTCTAGTGTGGGCTTTTGTGTAATGACAGCACTGTTTATTTATGCACAGAAGAAACATATTTAAAGTATTTGGAGCAAATACTATTACTCAGTTTGTCTATATTTCTTTGTGATTTCCACAAAGTTTTATGTGGAGGTATGGCAAGAACTGTAAAGTCTCCTGTGTTTGAAAGCTTGTATCTGATCCTCAAAGATGTTCATAATTTAATCTCTAAAATCTGTAGACAATTTATGCTGTATGAAAATGGAGAATTAAGATTAACAATGGAATTAACATTGGTAATCAGGTTATATAAAATACATGTGATTTCTCAGATTATTTTGTTAACCCAATGTAAACTACAGCATCCCTTACTAGGGAAGAAGGATAAACACAAATATCGTAATCACAGAGACAGCATTATGAAAAAGACAATTAGCCATCACTACATTTGAAAATGGAAGCATGTCGGTGGAACAATAATGTGGACAGACGCTAATATAAAACGGCAAAGCACAGATTTTTCCCTAGAGTCAAAAGAAAGGGTACAGTATAGCTGACACCTCGATATTAGAAGAGCATGACCCTTTTGAGTATCTTTTCAATAACTGAAAAATAATAATTTGTGTTAAGTCAATAAGTATGTGTTAATTTATTGTCATAGCGACAGAAAGCAAACACATAGCTTTCCATTTCATTTTTCTTTTTCTAGGTTAATGGACTCTGCACATGCTGACCCATTCCAATTATAAATCTTCACACCATTTCCACTTCGTCCTTTTTCGCATAATTTCTGTAACATATGGACAAGTCAAAGGCTGTTGCCACATCACTTGTGCAAACTGCTTCTACTCTGCTGACCAGAACAGAGTTTTGTAGAAGCTCAAAATTTCTTGATTGCATCGCTTCACTCATGTTCACCTCCTGAAATTATTTATCCTTCTTTTCTTTTTCAATTTATTTTTACTCATGCATGTTTGCAGGATGTAATTGTTACAGTATCTGTATTTAAAACATTACATCAGTATTATTTTCTAAAACTAAAAAATGTGATCAGAGTATGGACATGGTCACAAACTAACAGCAACAAAAACAGTGTTGTAATTATTTTCCTGACATGTAAATCTATTACGTTTTCTTATATTGTCTAGCAAACCATAAAAATCACTGAGGCCCTTTTGAAAATCTAAATGCTTGCCTCTATAATTTTTATTCTTTGAAACGTGAAAGACAGTGGTCCTCTCATGAATAATAAGCCTTGTGAACTCTACTGCAAAAACTGTGTGTACTGCCTTTGTACCGAAGGACATTTGCCACAAAATATGTTCTGCCAAATTGAATTGGTGCACTACCATGTTTTTAAGCATGTGAAATTAGTTTATAAAGTTTACTTATGTTTCATGTTCATGAAACTGCTAAATTATTCATTCTAGGCTTGTGAAGTTTTCCTGGTGATATGAAAATTTAGCACCACCATACTTAAAACAATTACAAGCCTGAAAGAACCTTGGCCATATTCAGATTATAAGCATTAAATATATAAATGCTCTGTGTACTATGACTCCTTCTAAGTCATGAAGATGTATTTTCCAAGACTGATCTACACCAAAATATGGATTCAGTTAATCAATTCACCATGGGTCTTATAAATTACCATGGTGGTTTTTTTTATATTAATCTATGTGGCATGTCTTCCTTCTCTGTTATATATTAAAGAGTTTTCAGTAAAGACTAGTCATTTTTCCTCCATTAATTTACTTGACAAATATTCGACAAATATTGACTGATAAAATTTTCTATTTCATAGAGTTAAACAGCGTTTAATAATGCTGTATAAATGATTGCTGATGCCTAGTTACCTATCTCCTTGAGTCAAATCGCAGTAGCACAACCTTTTTTGTACACTACTAAAGAACCAGTTTCTCATTTACTTTTGTTACTAGTATTCTTAAAAGTCTTCTCAAATTTAGATAAAAATTTTACAGGGTAAATCATATTTTCTTGGATAAAGTTATGAAAATTTATGTTATAACATCTCCATTTTACACAAATAGAAATAGAAAACTGCTATAATTTTGTCCTCCTAAATAAGAATATATATTTAATGATATACACGATAAACACCCGAAACCATGACACAAACTACCTATGGCTATTTGCTTAGAGGAAAATAAAAGGAAAAATCAGATACTGAAACAAGAGTGTAAAATATCTAGGACAATAATCTTTTCCTACCAAATATAATACCAACATTCTACAAATAAATGAGTTCCAAAAAGACCAACTCAATAATAAATTTGAGAAAATCAGTTTTTTTTTTTTTTTTGGTAACCAGAGAGCACATCAGCTACTAAAATGTAATGAAATTAATGAAAAATACAAACTATTAATTTCTGTAGAATTTGCTAAATGTTCTTAGGCAAGATATGGCAATTCAGAGACATGTAGTTCAAAGAAATTCATGTCATAGAACAAGCACATCAAGACGGCTGACTGATACCTTATTGATCCCTGGGAGATGAAACAGCATAGCAGTTATTGTCTTGAATAACTGACCTTGACTCTTCTGTCTAGTTCTGATTTAGTGACATTAGGAAAGTTATTTGACCTCTCTCATTATTTTTAGGAAATAATGATGAATAGTGATAGATTTCATGAGGGATCAAAATTTGTAAACTCATTACAATAATTTATACCTGAATTGCTACATTCTTGGGAGATGTTTTCATTTAAAAGGTAGAGAAATATGTACAATTTAATTGCATAAAGTGGGAAGCTAATCCAGTGTAGATATAGTCAAAGGTGCAGACTTCCATATGCTTACACATATTTCTTTTTGGTTCTATGACATTGTTATATATGGTAATGATCTATACATATCTGTAAATGACAAAATGCTGACACTAATGAAGCCAAAAAGGAATATTAATGGAGAAAATATGAATTAATACTTAATAGTATTTTGGCTGTGTAATCTTAACAAATGTGAAATGTAGAATTTTGTTTGGTATGTTTTATATTTTTATAACATTTATGACCCTACTTAACATGAATAGAATATAAATATTAGCCCATATTAGAAATACTACATCATGCTAAGAATTGGGTGGGAGATTTTTTTTTTAAATAACACTGGCTGTTTAAACTTCAGTGAGTTACAATTCTTGGAGTTATGATGTGCAGTTGCTTCATTAGTTTCACATGACTCTAACTTGTTGTTCCTAGGATTGATTATTTTAACATCAGTTTAAATCAACAATTTACATAAATTAAAATATATTCAGGGATTTAGCGAGGTTTTGGAGAAATTCCACAAAAGATTGGGAATTAATCTAAGAAAGGACATTTGGAAAAAACTCCTTTAAATAGACTAAGTCTTCAAGAAATAGAATTACACAAAAAGTAAAATGGTATAATTTAGCCAAAAAGGAAAGGGCTATTTTTTCTCTGAAACATGTGAAGATGGCTAATCTCCTCCCAGCACTCTGAATTCTACCCACATACACATTCACTTCTGATTACTCACTGCATAGACAATGTGATCTTAGTGTGGAATCTCGACAAAGGTTTTTGAGGCGTGGAATGGAATGGAATGAAGTTGCCTTTTACTTATGTTCTTATTTTTATGTGTTTGCAGTCTAATAGAAAGTAGCACTTCAGTTTACAAATTCTCATAGATTTACCATTGATATATTCTAATTTCTAAAGGGAAAGGAAGAAAATAAGAGCTTCCTCTTCTAGATTCTCTAACTTGATTTCCTATGTTTTCATCATAGTCACAACGTTTCAATCTCATTTAGATACATGAGAGAAAAAATAAACCTGCAAACTGAAATGTCTTAATGCACTAATGGTCACAGATATCAAATGCTTTTTATAGATTTTATCTGTTTTTTTTTTTCTTTTCTCTTGAGAAGTTAGGGATGAATGCAGTGTCATGTGTAACTGACAATGTGCTTTTCGAATGACGAATTTAAGAATGTTTTCTTAGTTAAATGGTGAATCTAAAATATGTCTTATGTTATCTACTTCTTTGGCCCTAAATTTTCAGTCTCTGAAACATCACTTTTGAAAACAAAAATATAATTGTTAATTAAGGCTGAAAGTTAAAAGCTCATTAAAAATACCCAACCTTATATTTCCGTTTTTCTAACTGAAAAAGTAGGTGAATGAAAATTTCTAAAACATCAAGCAAATTTCTGTAAGAATTTAAATGAATAAAGGGTTAACTAATGGTAAAAAAAAGCAAAAAGATAAAAAGAAAAAAGTAGTATTTTTGTTCTTTCAATATTGTCAACATCAAATTGTAGCAAACACTTGTCCCTTGCTTTGGGCACTGTCATTTGTCTCTCCTGCTTCCTTTCTTCCCTCTCTATTGTTTGGATCTTCAAAGTTTCTGGATAATTCATCATATGGAACCATTTTAAACATGTCTCTGCCCCAAGAGGCCTCACAGATAATTCACCTTTTTGAAAATGTTCAAAGGTGTGGCACATACTGTTAAGATCGTAAAATCTCCAAATTCGTTGCTTCTTTTTTGCTGTTCTACGTTAATCCAATATTACTTTATTCCCAATTGTTGAATAAAACATAGACAGAAGATGGCACTGTTTCCTCATTGTTTAAAAAAATATATATCAGAAATCTCTTCACTTTGAATGAAACAAGCATTTTAAAAAACTATCTCAAGGATAATATATAGTTAATTTCATCACAAATCTGAACTAAATCTACATACCCTAAAGCAGAATTTATTTTAAAATTGTATAAAACATACTTTAAAATTAAACATAGAAACATAAATAGTCATGTGTAGTTATTTTTCCTGGAGATTACAGGAACATCTCATTTAATAACAGAGTATTAATTTTATGTTGACAATATTACTCTTACTGCACTGTAATGGCATTGCAGGGTTACCAATCAATGGAGAAAAAACAAAACCCAAATAAAAATGGAAATAAAACCTAAAGTTTATTTTTCAAAAGACATGAAGATGGTTACAATGTATATTAAAATACTGCTAACATCAGTAATCATGGGGGCAAATTGAAACTAAAATGAGATACAGTTGCATGCTTGTTAAGGTGGATACTATAAAAAAAATGAGAGAAAACAAATACTGAAAATATGGGAAAAAAGAACACAAACAGTTGGTGGCAATGTAAACCAGTGTAGCTGCTATTAAAAACATCAACATTATTAACTACTACACTTAAGATATAAAATCACATTAATAGACCATCAACTAGTGAATAAAAAAGTGGCATGTATATACATCAGAATACTGTCCAGTATTAAAGAAACAAAAAGAATCTGTAACATGTGATAATATGAATAAACCTATATGCTATAATGTTGAGTGAAATAAACCAGGCACTTTAAGATAAATGCTACCTGTTGTCAGTTACATGTTTAATCTACAAAAGCCGAACTAACAAAAGCTGTGAATACAATGTGGATATCAAAACTCAGATGAAGGAAAATACAAAAAAAGTTATTATTTAAAGCATACAAAACTACCCTTATAGAGGTAGAATATAAGAGGAGATGTTTTTTCACAACATGTTTATTAGTAGTACATTCAAAAATTGCTGCATGCACTTAAATATTCTCTCCAAAAATGAATACTATCTGAGATAACAGACATGCTTAGTACCATGATATAATTCTGTCAACCACAAAATTCACAAAGTATGTCAATTAAAAGACACATGTAAAATAAATAAGTTCAGGTAACTTAAGGAGAGATGAGTTTCTCCCAATAACCAATGTAATAAAAAAGAATAACAGGTTATCGTATCATATGGAAAACTTCATATGAACTGGAGTTTGTGATATGCCTAATTAAAAATCAACTTAGAAACCACTTAACTTAAAAAGTAAAGAAAATGTTCTTGAGTAGAAGAAATAAAATATTTTCTATGCCTTGTGTATTGCTTTAAATAGTTTTTAAATAGGAATTTTTAAAATGATAATTTTTAGGAGTAACTAGTGAATAAAAACAAACATGGTAGAAATAAATTTTTTTTTTATTTTGCAATTATACATTTTAGCATCATTGTATAAAAACTAATTTTATTTTTAAAAATTAAAAATAATACATTATTGCCCCTGTAGAAAATTGTCCAAATTATAGGCAATACAAGTTACAAGAACTGAACAAGTCAGTTTAAACTCATCACACATAGAAATGAGCTCGCAGTGATATCTTGGTAATGATTCTTAATTGGCTCCAGGAGGCAAAAGGAGTTAAAAAAAAAAAAAAAAGACTACCAAACAAATTAATTTGGCTGGAAAGGGCACCAAGTCAACAAGCAACACAGGCAAGTTCTAGCTTGCACATCAAATACCAAACAAACAATGAGCCCTGGAACAAAATTTTTGCATCAAAATGCCTCATATAACAAACTGAACCAGTTTCAATGCAGTTGAGCACAAGGTATGACTATGCTTTTTGTCATAGAATTTAATTCCACAAACCTAAAAAAATGCAAACACATGTTTAGAAGCATCATTCACTAAAAATACATTATCTTTCTCAGCAGGCAAACAACTAGTCAGTCTTTTATAGTCTTGCAGTTAGGGTCAACTACATGACTGAGTTCTGGTCAATGAAATGTAATTTCAAGTCACATAGGCTACTGTTATGCTAAAGTTTTTAAGAAATATGCTTGTCTTCAGGATGCTAAGGACAAGATGGTGGTTGAACTGTATGTACCCTAGCACGGAAGATCAGTTTATCACTGATAAATGGGGCATTCACACTGCAAAGTAATGCTCATTTTCTTTCCACAAGCAAAACTACAATGGGCATAAAAAAGAAATAGCAAAATACAGAAATTTACTTCCTTAAACTTGGAAATTCTGACTTATATAGAGACATGAAAAAGAAGTTTCCATTACTTTGAAACATAAGTTATTACACTAGCTTGTTTTGTTTTTCTTTTTAATTCACATTACACAAATTAACATAAACACATAGTGATATGCTGTCCAGACAGTATATAAGCCTAACTTCTTACTATTGTTATTTTCAAACAATTTTTTGTACTACCATGTTGTGAATTAATAGCCTCATGTTTTTCACTGTCATTCATAAGTAAGGTGCTCACTGGCTGGAAGAAATCTGATGTTAGTATTTATTGTTCTCTGACCTCTCTGAGCTAAAAGAGGAACCCTTTGTTTAAGGAAAAAAAGAAACAAATTTATGCAGAATGAACATGAAACTTTAGTTCTCCAGCTGACTATCAATTCTATGTACCAGGTACATATTTTATTGTTTGTGTGCTTCAATTAACAATTAAAAATTAAACACAGTATGCAACCAATCTTACTATACACTACACGAATAAGTCTATTTTTATATAACTCTGATAAGTTTTTTTTCTTGAGCCTTTTTTTTCTGGGTTGTTTCTGATTAATATCAAGTACAATAAAACAAAGCAGGACTGGGAAAATCCTGCTTGAATCTTAATTTGTATTACCTACGTCTGCTCCAGTGTATGTGATAGTGGCAGTGGTGGTATTTGGGGGGGGATTATGGACACAGGAGGTGGCATAATCCATTTCAGTAGAGAAATATTATAACAATATTCCCTTGAAATACATAGTATTAGTAAATTTTACCTATTCTGTTTAATTCTTAGGCTTAAAGGTCATGGGTGGCAGCAACTTATTTAGCTCATTTTCCTGATTTTATCCAAGTCTTTTCTAGGTACTGAACCATACTTTTTTCAGTGAAACATAATATTTATTTTTGAGTTTAAACAGAAGAAAAATAATTTGTTATACCATCATTAGTCTCATGTTCTTCCTAATAATAAACATACTGTTTTATGTGCATAGATATTATGATATAGATGATATAAAAAGTATGATATCAAAGTATGATTATGGTTTCTAATATTTATCCAAACTGATACTAATCTATTCTTTGGAAAACTTGGCTAATTTGGTGACTTTAAAATACTGAACACACTATTTAAGTTAAGTCAAGATTACATGTTGTAAAATTCATTAAATTATAGCTTAATATCTTTGTCAATGCAAAAAGTTCAGTATTTAAATTTGTATTGTTAGTGAAAATTAATTTTTTGATATTATCCAACAAGCTGCTTCATAAAGCAGTCAAAATACATGGTGTTCTTTGACTATATAAGTAACTCTTGCCTGGTGCAATCAAATCTTATAAACTGTTAATTTATTATATATAACCATGCTTTGGTCAGTCTCACAGAGATCAGTAGGGCTACCAATTTACTTCTGACCTCCTGTATGTTATGTATTAATTATCAAATTCATATTTTGGTTAACTTCCTATTATATGCTAGATCTTGCAGAAATACTGGGAATAAATTAAACATGGATGTGTTCTCTTTCTTCAGTTGAGACACAGGAAAATTCATCAAGTATTTAAATTAGAAAAATGAAATATCGAAGGAATGATTTATAGGAAAGCAGCAAATATGGGAAAGTCAACTTAATTTGGAAACTGCCTTTAAGTATGATGGATTATATTTATACTTTGAGATATATAAGAATTTTAAACATGCTCACGACATAATCAGGAAAGCATATGGCTCTGTATATTTAGATAGCAAAATCTTAGTTTAAGGTGTAAGAATGGACTACTCTGAGTGGAAAGTAGCCATATGTGTTTCCCTACTTCATGATCTACAGGAAGTCTGCCGTTTCCTGCGTATTTACAGCTGGGTATTTAATTGAACAGGCTAGTTCTGTTTCTGAAATACTTTGCTAAATAAACGATAGGTTGATGAAGTCACACTCAATTTAGAGGGTGTATATGGTGGTAGATTGAATAATGTCCTATAAAAATACTCAAGTTCTCATCCTCTGAGTCATGAATATTGACTAATATAACAAAAAGTTATGATTAAGGGTATTGAAAGGGATGTATTATATTGGATTATGTGAATAAACAATTAAATAATCAAAGGTATCCAAGTTTTAATATTTACCTTGCTGAGGTCTTGGCTTGGTCTGATTCTTATTTATCACCCCTTTCCTCTTTTCTGGAATGAAAATATTTATCCTGTGCCTTTGTGTATTGGGCATATTTATCTTTATCTTCAGTCTTCATAGTGATAGATATGAGTTTGTTTTGAGTCTCAGAGTAAACTTTGGACTTGAACCTTTCAGTAAAGTTAAAACTGTTAAAATTTTGGCAACTCTTAGAGCTGTACCCAAAACATTTTCCAGAATAACATGAATATAAACTCTTTGGGGGTCAGAAGTAAAATGTTATGGTACAGATTTCAAACAAGCAAAAGGTCTCATGTGTATGGAATGTGATCTGGGTGGAATGCTCATCCTTGAATGGACCCACTGAAGCCAGTGTACATGTGCTCTAAGGGAAGGCTGCTTGAAAGAGGTGGGTCACTGTGGGTGTGGCCTGGAGAAACAGATTCTTGTTCCCACTCCACTTGTAACAGGTGTACTTTTGAGGAGTTTTCCTCTGCTCTGTTCTACTACTATTCCTTTTCTACCAGCCACTGAATGTCCTAAATAAATCTCTCTTCCTTTAATCTTGGACTACAGGATATTTTGTTCCAGTGATGGGAAATTTACTAACACAATGGAAAAAAATACTTTGTAAAAGTGATTACATTAAGGCTGTTGGGAAGGCAAGATGTCCATGATCTGTAAAATGCTAACAAATGTTCTTATAAGAAAACAACAGGTGAACTGGTTGAAGCAGGAGAGGAAAAAGCCAAAGTGGAGAAGGTAGCAGAGGTTGGAGTGACGGGGGCACAAACTGAAGAATACTAGTGGCCTTAATCTGTTTTCTCTGATTATAACAGAACATATCTGCATGTGAGTGATTTAGGTGATGTGATCAAATGCAAGGAATATTTGGATTACAATTTATTATAGCACGTTGCCTCTAATCCTCCTCAAACTAGACACTTATCCCATTATCTTTGCCACTTTCTGAAGCTTTATTTGCAGTCCTCTTTCCTGAATGTTTTTATTTGCTGTCATGGCATCTTGTCCTGAATTGATTCAAAATGCTTATCTTTCATAATAATTTGTCATTTGGGAAAGAGCCATAAGTAGCAAATGACCAGGCCGGTGGATAATGTGGATGAAGACACATCCTATTTTTAACCTTCTGTTTTCCTGAGAATCTGGATGATACTCAGGCACAGCATTCACTGGATTTTTAAGTGCACCACCTACAGACACTCAGGAAGCAGGAGCATCAGAACTGTCTCAGAAACTGGCAGAAGGATGGGATCAGTGACCTCAGTGAAGGAGGAAGTATGATGAGGAGATGCAAATTCTCACCATCGGAATATTTTTCAGTACTTGGGTTTGAACCTAGTTAATTCATACTAACCTACATGCCAAGTCTCTTTTTAAATCTGTTTTTTTCTTCTATTTTGATACAAATTCTCTTTAGATTTCCAAAATTTCCACAATGGGCTGGAATTTGTTCTTTTCCTCACTCATCTGACTTGTGTGCTGAACTTGTAAGCTTATGCCATGATAACTGACTTATTTCTCACAATTCGAGAATTTGTAAATTTGAAAATCAAATACATAGCATAAGGGTCTTTTGCTGCTTAATTCTATGACAGAAACCAAACAAAATAAACAAAAGAACAAGAGAGTATTAGTTTTCCTGTTGCAGGTTCAAAATATCCAATGTCCAAAACTTCAATAAGTAGAGGTTTAATTTTGTTCATTGTCTCAGAGGTTTCAATCAATAGTTGGTTGGCATCAAAACAAAAACATATCAGCTGGCCATGGTAGAACAAAGGACATGCTTCTGAGACTCATTTAGACACACTCAAATGTTTCTGAGCCAATCAATTTGCCAATCCAGTTGTCTTAGTTACTTTCTTGTTGCTGAGTCAAAACGCAGTCTCAATGCTCTTAGAATTCTCATGTCACTGTTTAAAAAATCACATCTAATTCACTTCAAACAACACACCAAACAACTACAATTTACCTCTCAATTTCTGTAATTTTTTCATTTGAAAAATGGAGAGAGTGTACTTGTTGGAGTGTAAGAGTGGGGACAGGTCCTCTTGGTCTGTAAGAATGCGGACAGGTCCTGTACAGCAAGCCATGGCAGACCGGCATCTGTGAACTTGAAGAAGGACAACCCGCTGGGATAGTGGGACACTCAATAAGAAATAGATTTGGGGAGTAGGGAAAAAGGACCCTCAGAAAACAAATCATAAACAAAGGAAACATAGAAGAAAATTGTCTTGTGAACATTAGCAAGACCCATGTATGTCCTAGTGTAAAAAGACTTTAACACAAGGTCATAGTAGGTATGCCAAAGAGGAGTTTAGAGAGGAGAAATAAGATGCTTTATTATTCATAAGTAAATAAATATTTCTCAAAGTAAGTAGATGTACGAAGTGAAATGTTAAACAAAGTAAAAACAAATTGTCAAGTAAATACAAAGTAAAAATAATTTTAAAAGCAATATTTCCCTTGCAATCATTTTTTCACAGAAGTAATTACCATTTTTTTCAAAGTCCTGAAACACTCGATAATCCCATATTATGAAATCTATATTAATTCAAACTCGTGTAAAGAATACTTCAAATTTTAGTGTTTTGAGAAAGAGAAACTCCCCCTGGATGGCTCAGTCAAGGCAGATTCGATCGCTTTCCAGACTCATGGGCCTAAGCATCATGGGGTGGTGGTGTGAAGCAAAACTGCAACACTGCTGATGCAGGAGTAAGCCAGGAAGCTGCTTGTGTCCTGTTTTTAATAATATTTCTGAAGAGCTATGCACTTCATAGGTTCAACGTCAGGGAAAATATCCACGTGGGATTTAATAACACCAGGGGTTAGTAAGAAACATTAAGGGAAAATAAAAAATAAAGTAAAATCTTCCACTTCATAAAGTGTATCCTTCCCACTGAAATTACTATACATTATATATAAAATTATAGGAGAGAAGAGTACTTAAAATTATGATTATTTTTTAGACCTTAAGAAGTAAATAATAGCTTTTTTTCCCTCTTTACTTGCTAAGGCTTGAATTCAGGGATTAAGTCTTCTGCAAATTACTGGAATTTCTGAAATGATCAAGGCTATTTTCTCCACTGTGTTTTAGTTACCAGTGGGAACAAGTGACAGGAGAGAAGCTAATGGGGATAGAAAGAACATTTTTTAAATATGAATGATATTGTGGTAAGTTGTATATTTTAAATTAGTGACTCATTATAGTGGGAGAATGGATGAGCCCTTATTAAAATAGAATATCTATTAGGTGTTTTGCTTCTCTTAGCAAAAAACACAAACGAATATAAGTAAGGTAATGACTGTCAGCTTAAAACAAATATTAGAAATACAATGAAAATATTACATAGAGTGAAAATAATAGCATACAAGGAAATACTGCAAAGTGTGATTTTAAGACTATAAAAAGAATATTGGATTAATGAAATTAAATAATGAAAATAACAGTAAAAGTAATCTAGCCTTTTTTTAATATCTGGCAGAGTTGAAAATGTATTGATGGCATCTTCAGAAAGAATGATATAAACTACCATGGAGTTGGGTGAGGCACATTCTTCCTTTAAAAAAAGTGGTTATTAAATAATATAATCAGAGGCACTGAGTAAAATATTTGCCTTTAATCAATCTATTAATTAAGAATAAGGGGAAGTTTCAAGATGAGACTGTCAGACTAAATTAGGATACCCTAGATAATGTACTGCATAGTGATGTTTTTCCACTCTTGACTATGTTTGGAAATTATGAAACATCTTCATACAGTGTTACCAGACTTCTAGTTAACTGCTTGCATGAATATTTTCAGAAGAATAATCACCTCTGATCTTTAAATACCATCTCTACTTATGTTAACCTTTTATGCACATTTTACAAATATTCTAATAAATTTGAAAAAGAGATCAGAATGAGTTAGAAATGTCAAGGAGGCCATTATAGATAGCAGATTTGATAGAGTAGGCAAAATGACATATTCATAAGAATAAATCAGGTATAAAAAAACAAAAATGGAAATGCAAATTTGGAGAACTTAACTGTATAATATTGTATGATTTTTCAAAGCTGTGATTAAAGTAATTTCAGAGCATAGTATTAAAAAAGAGGAAGAATTTTTTTTACTAGTTAATTCAGAATCTAGCCAAAGAGTGACCGACATGTATTCATATAACATCCCATCATTAATTGACCATAGGAAAATAGATACAGTGCTTCGTAAATCAGAGGGCAAAAATGAAATTGAATGCAAAGACAATAAAAGAATTAACTACCAGAGTCATGGCTGATGAACGAACAATACTTAGAGAAGTTAGTAGATCTTGCTTAAATGTAAGAAATTAGATTGCTAAGTATTAAATGGAAGTGTCCAGCAATCTCCCAATAGGAAAGAGAAAAAATAAATTTAAGTGTCTCTTAATAGAAATGGGATCTTGAGAAATGACTTCCTACTTCAGAAGTTGGTTGAATGCTGTAAACATGGCTAACAGTGCTCAATTTGACTATCCTGTACACCTGCTGTGATTACTTCTAAAGTGACATAGCTATAGTTAGAAGTCTTTCATAACTATGCATCTTGTGTGTTTGTGTATGTGGGCGCGTGGAATGAATGTCTGTGGAAATTTTATTCCAGCAAGGAAAAGACATTAATCACAACAAGTAACTTATATTTGCACTTTTTTCTTTCTTTAAACTTGTGATTATGAATTATAGTGCATATAAACAAATGATATACATGTAATATATGGATATATTTGTAAGTATAATAAAATTAATCTCTGTATGTAAACAGCCTATTTAATAAACTAAATTTCTTTTTAGTCTTGAACAACAACAGAACCGAAGGATTTCCTGGTTCTGGGTGAAACTACTGATAAAAATGTAATTATCTGGAATGATCTAGTAAAGCAGGAAAAAATAAAATAATGGATAAATCAACGAAATCAAGAGAGCAGTGACCGGCTTAGGGTCTGAGAGAGGAGCTGTATATAGACGTGAACAAGGGTAGCTCGTCTACGGTAACACACAGATACGTACACAGGGGAAACTGTGTTCTTGGATCTGCTCAGGTTGCGGGGGGGGGGTCTCTGAAGTTCTCTCCTGAATGCTTGATACAGACGAGTAAGATATTCAGCTACAACTGATTATGAAAGAGTAGACCTGAGAAGAAAGAAAAGTCGTGCAGTAGCGGGGAGGGTGTAAAATTGTCTTCACAGCATAGAGAGCTGTCACATGGCTACATTTTCTCCTCAGGCTTGCTGGCATGAGCACCATCTCAAAATAAATAAATAGGAGTGATTTTACCAGTCAACTGAGGGAAAGACAAAGGAACTAGGGAATAATATTTTGAGGAAGAGCTAAACTTAGAATACCATAAGGAATGGGCAGTAAGTTCAAGCCACTCAAGTTGCAGAATTGTTGCAATAAGAATTCCACAAGAAGTTCCCTAGAATGTAAGAAACAGTGAACAGAGAATGAATGTCTGAAATTAAAAGCATAGCAGAATTGGTAATTTGAAATAATCACACATCATCACTAACAATAATGCTAAAACATGTCTATAGGAGTGAAAATCTGGCATAATTATGTAATAAACATGAGTTACAGAGGAAACCAAGAAATTCTCATACTGGACAAAGCATTCCAGCTGCATAAGGATATTACCAAATTGAAAGTCAAAATTGTGGTGGTAAGCGCATAAACTGGCGGTTGCATTTGCCATAGATAAACAAAAGTAAAAGACAAAAATGATGGTTTAGTCTCATAATATGCAGTTTAAAGCCCAGAGAAGCATTAAATCTGAGTGTTCCAAGAGAGAAGTGAAATGTTTAGGAAGAACAATGGTTTGAGCCAAAGCCCAGTGGGAAGAGGACCAGGAAAGGGGAAGGGTTGGGGCTAGAAGAGGTCTCCAGGGAAAGAAGATCATCAGGGCATGGCCAGATTTCTGTCAAATAAAACAAATTAAGGGAATTCCCAGAGACACATTTGAAGAATGGAATGTTTTGGAATTAGGAATGATTATAGATTTCAGAGGGTAAAATGTTCTTAAAAACGGGATGCCATATGAAACAAAAGGGTACAGGCCATATATGGCCTGTATATTATACAGCATATAATATAAAATAATACATATTTTATATAATGTGTATTATATTATAAAATATGTTATAAAATAATATAATATACTTACATAATTGTAATATAAAATATAACATAAAATAATATAATGTTATAAGTATAATATATAAAATTATGTTAATATAATATAAAATAATATATAATATAACATATAATATGAAATGTGATATAATATATTATTTTATAAAATAATACATATCATTTTATATTATAAGATATATATTTTATAATATATATTTTATAAAATAATATATATCATTTTATATTATATATTA
Source organism: Hydrochoerus hydrochaeris (assembly GCA_004027455.1). Classification (NCBI taxonomy): domain Eukaryota; kingdom Metazoa; phylum Chordata; class Mammalia; order Rodentia; family Hydrochaeridae; genus Hydrochoerus; species Hydrochoerus hydrochaeris. Next base: position 41,262 of record PVLA01006062.1, on the reverse strand, counting down.
TAACATAATGAGACATATTATTTATATTATAATATGAGATTTGTCACTGAGACTGTGTGAGAGATTGAGAAAACTGTCCCCATAGGACTCAAATAACTCTATTACAGGTAATGCAGGAATTGCGGAGGAAAATTCTGGAGAGGCCAAATTGATAGCAATTTTTACTCCCTGATCCCAGGAAAAAGTCTTGAGAATGAAAAAGAACATGATGGTGACCACCAGGTATGAAGCTAGTACTACTGTCCATCACAATGAAGTGGCAATTGACACATCATAAACACTTAAAATGTGGCAAAATAAGCTCTTCAGTGGTTATGTGTTTTCTGCCCTTGTAATTTGTTCATGGGCTACTAAAAATGTAGTATGGATTTTGGTAATATTCTAATGCTACTTTCTTATCTATGGGAAATTGATCTTTCTTTCTTTGTTAATTCTATAGGCTATGATAAATGTTAACTTCAGAGGTTATTAAACATTTTATGCAGCTTTTTTAAAGTAATTAGTTTTACTAATTACTTTTACATTGGTTGGCTTAGATAAAAATGTGAAATTACTAATAAGACTTTTGTTTAAATAATCAGATGTCATAGTATGCTTATGAAATAAATACAGGAAATATAAATGCTAAGAAGGTTGATATGACTTCATAGGTTTATTGTATTAGATTAAACCCCTTGTTATTATGCAAAGCAGCAAAACAGAATTCATTCAGGTCAGTATAAAAATCTGACTAATTCAATACTCTTTTTCTAGATCTGTTTTAATGAAAAAGTTGTACTCTACAGATAAAAGACAAATTGTATGAGGAAAATACAGGGGACAGTATGCTTCAGAACAGAAATACAAAATCTCAAGGGCTATTTTGTATGGGTGAGAGCTGCAAATCAGAGATGAACCATTTCTCAAATAAGCTTCCTGCTGCAGACCAATACCAGTGGGTGAGTCTGTAAGACTTAAGGTTACCTTCGGAAATGGTTGAATACTCCTTACTTATTCTACTTTACAGATTATTTATCACTTCAATAATACAATGGCTTTGCTATTGCTGCTGTACTGGATTGGTATGATAAAAAATATACTTTATGCTCTACAAGCTTATATTATTGCAACTTGTGGCAAATCTTCTACACTTATCTGTAACTTTTTACCCACAATGTTTCTGTCTTCACTGTGGTTCATATTATTTGTAAATGCTTGGCTTTACTGTCATACTGGAAGTTTGTTTATTTGCAGGATAACCACTATTTATGCCAATTAATGAATCATTTACTTTCTTGGGAAGAGGAAGCTGACAATACTAGGAAGCAAAAATTAGAAACAAAGCAAACAGAGCAAAAGGCAAAGCTTCTATTGTTTTCCCAAATTGATTAGAGAAACATTGGTTAATTCAAATGCTACTATCAAGTCATATAAAGTGAATTTGCTTTAGAAAACAAATGAAAAAATACATAAAAATAAATTTTATTAATTTTCTATCTTTTCCTCTTAACTTGAAATGTGATTTTTCTTTCCCTAGAACATATGTGCCATAGCAGGCTGTTTGTTATTGAAAGCTTTAAAATGTTCACCATGGATAGCCTAGCACATTCGTAACGTAGGGAAAAGAAGCTCTTTTCTTTCAAAACAACAAAGAACCGACCAGAATTCACAAGAATTTTTCTTCCAGAGGATTCCACCCCATTATTACTGGGTATTGAACCCAATAATAATTTGCATAAGGAATTTGCACTAAGCTACAACCCCAGCTGGTTTTAAATTTCAAAATAGCGTTTCACAAAGTTGATCAGGCCAGGCTCAAACTTCGAATTTTTCTGACTGCTCTAGATTTTCCTGTTTGCTTCTCAGAATTCTAGGATTATAGACAGGCACCATACTGAGTTCTTCACAAGGCATTTTAACACAGATCATGTGGAGAACACATAGAAATATGGGCTAAGGGCGTAAGCCATCACACAGGGTGGCTTATTTGATTTAGATTTTTACAGTTTACAGAAATATTTTTCTCAAATTAGTAAAAGGAAATTTTATGCACCTCAGTTTAAAGCTTGTATGATAATTTACTTCATAAATAAATTTTAATTAGCTCAATGTAATATAGTTTAGGTATATCTTATTTGTGCTTGTTTATACGTTTTACTTCCTGTGGTTTATTTACTAAATGTTCATTATTCAAATTTAAAGACATCCAGAAGTTCAAATAAAGACTTAAAACTTTTGATGATGCTGGTATAAAACATGATAAAATCTAAAGTATTTGACTGTTAACAGTAAGACCAACTGCCTGTATTCTACTTGGGCAGGAAGAAAATGCTAAGAGCTTCAGGAAAATTGACTGAGAATAATCAGATGATCTACTTGTCTTGTGGTAGGAGTTCAACAAATGTCAAAGGATATAAGCAATTTTTATTTCTAATTTTTTAAGATTTTAAAGTAAGAAAACTCTAAATACTACTTTAGCCATTTAACAAAAAAATTGACTCTTCTGAAAATTAAAACAGCAGAGGAATGACTTAAGCATAGCTAAGACCATTTATGAAAATCTAATAAAGAAAATTGGATGACAAAACCATAATACACAAGTTTTAAAAATCATATGTAATGTTTAGAATACAAATAAAGATTAATGTATGATGAATTTTTATTTTAATATTTCCAAATTCATGATCACATTACAAATTGGTTAAAAATTATTTCATTTAACTCACTGCTGTTAATTCTGCAGCAGTAACTAAATTCTTACAATATGTCAAGCTTGTGCTATATAAAGTAAGTAAACATAATCCATAGTGTCAAAGAGATAATACCAAGATAATATTGCCACATAAAATGAGGTATAGAAAACAGATGTATCTGACAAGTGTAACAGACTGCAAAATAGATTGATAATAGATAGATAGATAAAACTCCATATTTTTCCGGTCTCTGAAAGCAGACCACATTTACAATATGACATTGTACCCCTTTCCTTTAGAAGGTAGCTTATTATATGATTTGTCTAGCTAATATAACATTAATAAGTATGATTTATGTAAAAGATTGAAAAAACTATTACACAATGGGACATAGTCTTCTTCTAGTCATGGAATCCTGAGACCATCATGTGGAAAAGCCTGAGATAGCTTCCTGAAGTAGGAAGAGCTACTTGGAAAATGAATCTCAGGCCACATGATTTGATGATCCACCTACTAGAAAATTTGAGCCTGACATGATAGAGACAAACAGAAAAACCAGGGAGATATGTCTAAATTAACAATGGTCAATCCAAAGAATCATAAAAACAACAAATTTTGAATGTGTTAGAGTATAACAAACAGTTTCAGCCAGGAGAAAAAGTCTCAATTAATACTCCCAGAAAATAATTATATCACAATAATAGGATTGTTTCACATTTACAGCAGTGCCTCTCAGTGAAATAACTAGAGGATGCCCAGTTGATCAAAGTTTGCTACAAAAGTTGTAAACTTAATGAGAAAATTAGGATGATACAGTAATGTATATGTTTCCAGGTAATAGAACCTCGGCACTGAAACATTACATATCTTGAGTGCTCTCTATATATGCATATATATGTATGTATGTGTATATATATATATATAGTTTGTTTTGGGCTGGATATTGATGAGACATTATTAAACAAGAGTTAAAAGAGTAACAATCAATTTTGTGAATTAGACTCCAGAGGCAGACAACTTCAAAAGCTTATTTTTTTACAAAACTTTTAATATATTTTTATTCATTTCACTCCTGAAAGAAGAAATTTTAATTAAACAAATTCTTTTCATTTATAATGCTTATCTTACAACCATAACACTTTCTGTTTCCTTTGTTTTTCAGTTCAAAGCAGTGAAGTCCGTGTCTCTATTCATGTGGTGTATTCTGAAACACAAGTTATAGAAGAAGCCTCTATCTGTCTTTTGGCATATTTTATGTCTTTGTGAATTTGCCTACATAAGTGCAAGTGCTAAATAAGCAAACAGTATTATAATTCTGTTTGTTATTAAACTGGAGAGACAAATCTTATATGGAGCAGCCATTCTTATCTACAACTTCACTTTCTTTAGTCCATAATATTAAATGGAATGTTCCAAAATTAAACAGAGACTTTATTGATATAACACTTTGACTAAAATATTGCTATAATTATCTTATTTTATTATTTGTTGTTAATTTCTTGTAAAATATGCATTAGTTATAGATTAAACTTTATCACAAGTGTGCATAAGATTGGGTATACAGACCTCCATCCACAATTTTAATGTATCCCATGGATAACAGGAGGTTACTGTGCAGTGCACAACTATGACATTTATTAGGTTATATAGGCCTGTTCATGCCATTGTAGTAGAGAGCTCTATATATCATTTTGAAATATGATAATTATCATTGATTGTCTGGGTGTACGGTGCCCTACAAACCATTGTTTAAGCAGAAAGGGAAAGGGCTGGTAAAAGCACATCATGACTTTTAAATCACAGTCTTAGACCTGGCTGTGAAGTAAGTCACTAGGTACTGGTTACCAGCTTCTCTGATATCAGTGGCACAAACACATTTACACGTGACAAGTTACTGGAAGGAGGTTTATCATTTATAGGTTGGCAGTAAGATAAGACAAAGCCTGGGACCCACTTGATTTTGTCCTTCAAGACTCAGGAAAGTTATTTGGGAAAGATGGAATCTGCATTGCATCTGGCCCACTTGTCACCACTAAAGGACCCTGGAGGTCAGTCACATGTGGATCATAAACCTCAGGAATAACATGGCATCCTGGACTGATGTGTTAAAGGACATCCTATTCATAGGAAAAAAGGGCAGAGCTCTGGCTGCCCTGGAGGATGCATCTTTAATTTCAGGACATTGCCTGCCTAGCACATTTCACAGTTATCCTCAAGAGCTCCAAGCAGGCAGAGCCTGTGGGAGAACTGGGTCATTCCAGGGCCATTGTGAAAGAGCCGTGAACATGAACTGGCTCCTGTCATTTCTGCTTGCATTCCAGTGGTTAGAGCAAGGGAAATAGCTAAGCATTATTTAAAGAGAGAAGGAAAACTATTCTGCTTCAGGAAATCAGTATCATTCATGGAAATAGAATAGAGTATTACAAAGAGGATAGACAAATGAACAATGCTATTGTTTGTGTAAGTGTGTGGATCCTGAAATAAAGACATCAATATTTAGTTCTTAATCTTTTCCTTTACTAGCTGGATAAGCTCTAAAAGGTCATTTACCTTCTTTGTGCTTTTTTTGTTGATCTGCAGAATGGGAAAATGAAAAACATAGCTCTCAGGATTATTTCAATGGCTAAATAAATAAACTTAGGTAAAGCAACAAAAAGACTCTCCAGATCATTAGAGTACTATATGTTTTTGTTGTTGTTTGGTTTTTGTTTGTTTTTTAAACAAATCTTATGGACACATACTCAAACTGTAGAAAAATGAACAGTTGAACTTATCTCTTTTAGCAATGCTTAAAAATTTTGTTTTAGTGAAGCAGATACATTGTACATACAAGTCATAAGTAACAATAGGAATTTTATTTTATGTGATCTAGATTGTCATACAGCTAATCCAGTAGTTTTTTTAAAGGTTCTAAGTTAGTTTTATTTTCCAAGGAGTGATGCAGGTATTTGTGTTTACAATAAAATTCCAAAACCCCAAATTTGCAATATTTTCATATTTCCCCACCAAAATATTATGCTACATTAAAAGAAAACATTTTTGAGACAGAAACTTCTACAGAAAACAAAGCTTTTATAATTTAATGTTGATTGTTGACAGCCAAATTTCTTACTCTGTCTCTGACCCCTGAGCTGAATCACCAAATTTCCCCACGGATAGCACTCGACATCCCTATCTGACGCTTGAGCACATGATATTTCTCCTGTCCTTGACCATAAACCAGTGCTGTCTAATTCATCAAAGAGATAAATTATCCCTCAGGTTGTGCAAGTTAGAAGTATGAGAATCATGTTTTACTTCTTTCCTAACATCAGATTTATCTTACCCCTAAGGCCTGATCATTTTTCTCCTAACTTTTGAGTCTGTCCGATTTTCTAGAGTTGCTTACTAATTTTAAGCATTTCATCACTCCCATATTTGAGTGATTACCAGGGATTCTCGTCTTTCTTTTGGACCTAGGACGTTCACACATGCATACTCAAATATTCCAAATGCTTATGCCAGTGTAAACTATTCACAGTCACACTTAGTCCTCTGCTGAACTTCAAATGATTTTATCATAACCAATAAATATGTATTCTATGTGGCTGCATTAGTATTTTATCATGGCTCTTCCAACTTTATCTCTGATAAATATCTCAACCTATATTATTTCACTTCATGCATGAGGCCAAGCACCGTAGCTACAGGAAATTTTCCCCAAATCCCTTTTCTCACTCTATTCATAGTGTTCATTATATTTAAATTTGAATTGCATTAACCATTTCTAAGGACCCTTAGTAAGTCCTGCATGATTACATCAAGTCCCTTACTATGTCTTCTATGGCCACTAGTTTTCTTTCAAAGTACTTATCGAAGTACCAAATTTATATCTCTAGATTATATATTTAGTACCTATCTCGAATGTTAATTTTTAGCTATGTGAGTGTAAGTTTCACTTTTCTGGCGTTGTATGCGTTCATTACCTCAAGTCCCAGTGTAGGTACTGTCATAGAGCAGACACCTGAGGAATGTCTAATTAGTAATTAATCCATACCTAAATTTAAGGCCTGAAAACTAATTTAAATTAGAAGATAAATGCCAGGAGACTTAACAAGAAGTTTACACAGACTATTATTAAAATAACTCAGAATTGATACTTGTAGAAAGTTTTAAAATCTCATCCAATTAGAAAACAAAATATAGGTGAAACATGAAGACCTACTTGAGTTACTCTATTTCTTGTACAATTGATTGGAATTAGTAATTACATGAGGAAAGAAATAAAAATTTCCAGAGCTGATATTCAATTTACTTGTTATTAATACAGATGAAAACCAGATGTATTTTAAAGCTGTCTTACTACATATTGATCTACCATGAATGATTACAGATAAATATATAAGGACAGCTTGGTTTTTGTTGTAAATTACACCAAAATGTTTATTACATATTTTTGAAGGACTTGGATGCTTAGTCAGATATATGTGAGGCATTTGGCCATGAAGAAAAATTTATATATATATATATATATATATATATATATATTCATATTGATTTTAAAAGTATTTACTTGCTAATTAATGATATGGTTTTGTATTTCAACTGGTTTCTCCTCCCTCAGCTCCACTCTGAGCACATTGAAAATTTACCTTTATTGTTTTATTCTTGATGATTTCTGTAAACCACAGGAATTTTCTTACATTATTCTGCTCTCTTGATTTATATTTTTGGCACATTCTTTCTGCAAATGTACTAAAATCAATTCAAATTTGACTGATTTGCAATATGTTCAGATTTTATTCTAACAGAAAAAAATGTAGATATGATTCAAGGAAATATTTGTACCATGAGTGTGTGATTATGTATCTTGGTGGGAATCAATCTCACAGCTAAGGGGTTTACCACTGAGTTACACACTAATCCAACAAAGAAAATGTTGAAAGATCTACTCGGAGAATTAATAGAAGTTACAGATTTATATTATTTAACCCCCATACATTTTGAATTTCTATGGAATCGAAAATTACTGAAAGCCAGTAAAAGAATTTTGGCTTGGACAAAGAATGCCATTTAAACTTCTATTTTTCTGAATGTGTTAATTTATTAACTTTTGTCATACATTGTGGTTCCTGATTTTGATTGAAAAGTCAAATTATGTTATACCTTCACATCAGAAGTAATATATATGTATATATATATATACACACAAATTTTATAAAAGACATCTGTACATATATAAAATCATTTCAGTTAAAATTACAAATGCAGTCTTGTCATTCAGAAAAGGATGAGGGATGAGAGAATTACCATGTATGAAAATATATGTAAATCATGGTACTTTTCAAACTTTATTTGTGCTATAATTTGAGAGTGGTGGCAGGAGAGATATCAGTGGACAGTATTCATTGAGAAAAAATCCTGTTTGTTGACTTACTGCTTAGAAAAAAATTGTTTTAATTTACTATAGTTGTCATTTAGACTATGTGACAAGCATGTTTGAAATTTCTTCTTTCTTCTCCAAAATTGCCCATGATATGCCATTCCACTGATACCACTGTCTTCTCTAATTAAAGTTTAAGTGGTCAGTTCTGAACCTGCATTTTGTATCAATAATCACACTTTTGTGAAGATTCAAAAAACAGTGGAAGAAATCACTACCATAGGAAATAGTTCCCTTGAATTCAGATTGAAGAATGTTTTAAATTTCATTGAAAATGCATTTGATTGTTTCCTTTCTTATTTTTAAATCACATACAGTTCTAAAAAGGTCAATTATAAAATCGATTTGTATACAAGATGGAACCTAATAAAGGATGTTATTAACACAGGTTATTCTTTTTGGAGCAATATATAGGAAAAGAAAAGTTAGCTTCCTTGCTAAAATTTACTTGGTGTTTTTGTCCCTTTATGTACCAAATAGTAAAGTAATAAAATTTCTTTTAAAAATTAAAGTAAATGAATTGTCAAGTATTAACATTGACAGATGCATCAAAACCCTGAATATTCCTCAGTAATATCTTAGGCATTGTGAGAAATTATTAAAGAAACACTTCTTTCAGTGAAGCTTCCTCCCATTGGTTTTTTACTTTATACGTTGAGGAATTCTATTAGTAAAAACAACAGTTCAAACTCAGGATGCATCAAAACTCTTTCCTGATGCATGAGTTTGACCTTCCAAAATAAATGTACCTCCTTTTGTTCCCTTTTGAATTGTTAAGGTAAATTTTTGAATTTACTCTTTATATTTGTATCTTTCCCATTGTGAGAAAATAATGTTAGAAAGCAAACTGTTGTCCCAAGACATAGTAGAAACACATTCCCTTCTATTTTCCCTTGGCCAAGAGATTTCCCCACTCGCTTTCAGGGATAAGCAGCTTCAGAATGCAATCTTTACAGCTCTAATGACATTGACAGTCTCTCAAGCCCATTCATCCTTTAAATTCTCCTTGTTCAAATACTTGAGGCTTCTGGACTCAGCTATTTAGAGCTCTAAAGTCTCCAGAGTTTTCTGCCTCCTTTTCCCTTGGTTTCTTCTCCACTTAAATGAATACATTTGAACCCACTCTGTGTCAATCTTTTGAGCATTATAAAGCATCTGAAATATTTTCATTCTACTTACAGAATACATGAATTGTTTACTCAGTTCTCATAGATTTCTTTCATTTGCCTGAATATTCACTTGCAATATCTATATCTACATATGATATTTTTTGTCATTATGTCCAAACCTCTGTTTGGTGAAGGTAGCTGGAGATGGCTTTTCCTGCATAATGTTCTAAAACATACAGGTTTGCTTAATATGATTCTATTTAAAGCAAGCATTTAGTATGGGACTGAAGAAGTATTTCTTTAAGTTATTCTATACTTATCAGATCCATAATGAAATCCATTGCTACATATGGCTATTGAACAATGAAAGATAACTGGTCTTAATTGAAATGTGCTGTGGGAATAAAATGCACACTCATTTGAAAGACTTAATATGAAAAAATAATGTAAAATATTACATATGAAGGTGTTGTGGAGTGTCTATTCAAATAATGTGAGCATCCCATACATTTACTCTGCTAAAAAAATGCAATGGATTAAATGTTTCTCCTCAAAATTGTATACCTAGGAATATGACTTTATTTTAAGAAAAGGTTTTGATTATTTGAGACCCTGGGAATAGGATGCTGCTCTGACAGATTTAATATATTTATGAAAAAATACAAGATAACTCTGCCCTTACTATATATGTAGAGAAGTTAGTCATATACAAGGCAGAAGGAAAATTCTCAGGGGAATTCAGTTGGTGTGCAGTTTAATTTTGCTCTTGCTTGCTTTCAGAAATGTAAAAAACAAATGTCTTTTTGTATAGTTTTCCTTATAAATTTGTAAGCCATTTAATGTATGATTTTTAGTTATAGTTGCCTGAGAAAACTACTATGCAGGTAATTACTAAATATTTATACATGCTTCTCTGTATAACAAAATACATAAATACTTAAAATATGACTAGGGAAACAATTGATTTGGATTTTTTTTTATTTTAAGGAAAAAATACTATGAAAACTATGGTACAAAATTTCAAAACAAGGCTGTACAAGATTAACAATGGTTGGTTATATTGTATATTGTTACCTTCAAAGTAGTTGCTCATATTACATGATGTAGGCATAAAGAATATATCAAATATAGGCACAAACCTTTTAACATGGATTTTTTACTTTTATTGCTTCTTATTTTAAAGGCACATTGCTCCATTTCTATTTCCACTATGTGATACATGGAAGCAGCAATTATATGAAACACAGACAGATATAAAGAGAATTATAGTGTTTACATACTATAATTTTTTTTGTACTAGGGATTGAACTCACAATCAGTTCAGAGATTTCAGATCCTGGCCCTATATTTTTTCATTCAATAGTTTTGTCCTGTGTTTAAAGAATATCTAATTTCCCATTATTTCTTCAAAAAAAATTAGAATGCCATCAATTAATTTTAAGATTTTTGACTCTTCTATTATAGGAATACAATTATGCATTTTAACATGGATTCTTCATTTCATAATATGAACATGATATCTCTTGCTATTATAGTGATCATAATAATAATAAAAAGCCTGTAGAAACTTAATAAGTTCCACATAAGGAAAGCATTGTATGAGGCATACAAAATTACAGCTTTTATGTTATTATACTATCATTCTAGCAAAGGAAAAGTAAGTTTTCTCACAATTGCTTCATTGCTGTACTTTTGGGCTATCTTCTCCCATAAAGCTTTCTGTAATGTTCACATAAGTCTCTAATATATATTAGCACAGGTTTTTGTTTTAAATTTTAAAGAAAGAATGAAAAATATCAATAAAAGAGTTTCATAACAGGCTAATAGGATAGTAATGATAATTAATACATTACATATTGTTATCTTCACAGTAGTTATTCAGAGGTTAAGATACAGGGAAGAAATTTTGTTCAAACAATATTACCACAAAGCTTTCTTTTCAAAGAACTAAGAAAAAGTAGCTGTATAGCTATTTTAACTGTCTTACATATGTATATATATTTTTCCTTTTCCCTTCCTTCCTTTCTCTTTTCCCCATCCCAATTTCTATTTTCTTTTGAACAGTTTCTTGCCAATTCACAGTATCCATTGTACATGCTGAATGAGGAAATAGGATCCAGAAGGCATGATTTTAAATCACAATTTTATTCTCAAAACTTCAATTTTAAATATGTAATATTTCTACTTTTCTAGGCACTTATTTGTTTTAAGAGTGTTTCATAAATTTAGTGTCTTTAATTTCATAAAACTATTATCATAATCTAGGAGTTACTTATACATGAATGTATAAGAAGAAAAACAGCGAAAACAAAAAAACAAGACACAGGATTAAAAGGTGTTGGTTTTGAAAATGTTCTATGAATGTACAGAAATGACAAGAAAGACATTAATTTAGTCAATACATTCAGGTAGTAGCTTTGTTACTAAAATTATACATAAGTTAAGAAATAATATACAATATTTTTACAAAGTTTAAAGCAGGGAACCATTATTATACAGATATCTAACTGTATGTATTAACATATCTCCTAAAACAGACAGTTAATATCTGTAGAAGCAAAGTATATGTATTTAAGAGGCAATCAGGGTAGTGAAAAAAGACAAGCCTTCTATTACAGAATTGGAATTAATCCTTATCTTCTGTGTGATCCAGAGGGGATGTCTTACTACTTAATGTAAGGTCTCAGCTTCTTTAACAGTAAAAAGATAATCATGACTGTATAGTGATACCATGTTACGTAGCAAAACAGAAGCTAGAACATATTGGTTATATATAATATATATATTTACCTTGTAATCATAGATGGTTTACAGTTTACATTGTACTATATATATATATATATATATATATATATATATATATATATATAAAGTTGGAATTGTCAAAAATTGGTAACTAGGCTGCAATACACTGGAGAACACATTGCTCACAAAAGAGTGCTACATCTGGTAGGCTTCAGACTATGAATGAATGATTACACTTGTCAAAAACACAATGAAAACACTGAATTTGAATTTACAGTTAAATTATAAGAATAAGCATATGCCTATGTATAAAACATTTGTAAATGTATGGATTTATTAATTTAGGATAAGACATATGATGGTTAGTTTTATTAACTATATTGAACTTAGGGGGAAAACACATGTCAAAAAGAAAAAAATAATGAGACAAAGAAAAAAAGAAAGAAGGGAAGAAGAGGAAGAAGAAGAAAGAAGAAGGAGGAAGAGGAAGAGGAGGAGGACAAGAAGGAGATGGAAAGAAAAGGAAGGAAGGAAGGAGAAAGAAAGAAGAAAGAAACAGACAGAGAAAAAGGCAAAACAAAGCAAAGCAAAATGTAACATTCAGCCTTTTCAGGACCAGGATAAGGCACAAGGTAGAGAAAGCACTTGTCTTTTTCTCCAGGTTAGACAGAAATCGCCACCTCTCACAAATTCTCAGGCTTTATTTGATACCTGCAGAGCTGTCCCTCCAGTTACCTGGACTTTAGGCTTAAATAGAAAATTATATTATCAGCTGATGTTAGGAAATTATAAGATCAGATGATTTCCAGATTTCAACTGAGTTACACTAGATTAGTGATAAATTTGGTAATTCTGGTTCTCTATAGTCTATAGCACATTCCTATAATAAGCCTTTATCTATATCTCTATGTCCCCTAATGATGTTCCCATGTATGTATCTATGAATCATGATTAATAGTGCTAGAGAAATCCAGGTTATAGGAATAACTCTGAAAGATACAAAGACAGAAATTCAAATCGTTTCTGCTAACATTAGGATAAGTGTCCTCCAAGAGGCCATCTATTAAAGACTTACTCCTAACTTTTCCTTTTTGCAATTTGATTTTCTTTGGTATTTCGTTACAGTACTAAAAACCAGATTAACACAGAAAGTGTTAATTTGGAAAACTGAGAAGTGGAGTGCTCCTTGCTGTTGCTGCACCTGATGATGTGGAACAGCCTTTGAAAATGGTTTGCAACAGAAATGTGGGAACATTTGTTTGAGTAGGCTAGAGAAAGCCTGGAATGCTGTAAGCAGAGAAGAAGGAGGAATCTTGGTGGGGGCATGGAAGACCAGAATGCAGACATAACTGTGGACAGTAAAGGCTAAAGTGATGAGAAGTCAGATGGATACAAGGACCACAGGCACTCATTAAAACATGGCGAATAATTTATTGCATTTTGTGCATACCCTAGGACTTTGTAGGAGACTTGTATTAAAGGTAATAGATTAGTATATGTAGGAGATAAAATTTTAAGGCCACACTAAACTCAGGCAGTGGCATGAACTTCACTGTTTCAGGTGATTTAGCAGTGCTAATCAGTATCAAACAAGAATAGAACAGAAAGATTGGGAAAGCAGAAGTGGAGAGGAATGTGAACATATTATTTCTAACAGCTTTGCCAGGAAAGTAGTGTATCCAAAGGTTCAGTCAAAAAGGGCACAGATGGAAAGAGATTAGTATCAGCCAAAAGAAGCCAATCACTGCACTGGTACAATAGGAAAGATGCCCAGAGAAAATATAAGTGATTGGTAAGGAAACAGCCATCTCAAGCTTAGAAATTAAAAAAAAAAAAAAAATATATATATATATATATATATTGTCCTGGGCAGAATCTTTTTTAAGAAGAGAGGCCAGGAATACCCTACTTTCATTGGCAAAAACTCCTAAGTTGCTGAAGTCTGATTTATGTAGATGTGGGTGCAGCTTTTGCAGATGGCAGACCTTGACACTGTCCATTTAATAGTTGTTCTGCAGGTGTGTAGAATGCTTCATTTAAATGTTCATGGAGAATTCCACTGAAAGTTTAAGGAAAAACACTGAAGGCTAGACAGTGTGTGACACGGTAAGCATCCTTGTACACAGCTGCTAACAGGACAATTAGGTAGCTATGGGAATTAAGCCAACGCTGTGGTGGAGATTCCAGGAAAATAGAGAGGCCAGGAAGTTGGAAATGGGAGAAAATGCAAGTGGTTTGCTAAGCTAGCTTGGAACCAAGCCAGATGGAATGAAACAAGCAAAGCAATAGGGGTAGGGTTTCTTCAGCCCTTGGGAACCCAAATGCCAGGAGACTGGGTGCTGAATGCTAGACATGGAGAGTTAGGATTTAATGTTTGCCTTGCTGAGTGTTGGTCTTACTTTGGGCTGATTCTTCTTTGCTGTTTTCCTGTCCCTCCTTTTGGAATAGTAACATTAGCTCTGTGCTGTATTATATCTTAAACCATTTCATTTAATTTTTACAGAGGCTTACAGCTAAATTTTCCTTGAGCCAATGAGACTTTAGACTTGGACTTTTAAGCAGTGCTGGAGCTGCTATGATTTTTGCAGTCCTGTGGAGATGGATGGAATGTATTTTGCATTACCAGGTGGATCTGACTTGATGGGGATGGAGCAGAATGCTGTTTTGGGTAAATATCCCAGTGTGTCTATGCCTTCAAATCTTGGTTCCAAAAGCAGTACTACAGGAAACAGTGGAAACTTAAAGAGGTGGAGCTTCATGGGAGATCTTTCAGTAATTTAAGCCTTATTCAGATTGTAGGGTCTGAATCTTTTTCTCTTTCTCTTTTATTATCCTCACTTGAGGTAAGCACTTTTGTTCCATAATATCCTCCCAACAGAAGGGAGACCATGTGAAGGACTCAAAAGGAATGGAGTCAAATGATTGTGATCTGAATCCTCCAAATATATGAACTTGAATAAAGTTTTCTTCTCTAAATTCTGTAGTTTGCATGTTTTGTTACACTAAAAGAAACCTGGCTTACACAGTTTTTATAAGATTGTTTGCCTGAGTTGGGGCTAAAGCTTCAGAAGTACTGTGATTTTTGGACAGAATAAGAGGCAATGAACAAAGTTCATAGAATTAACATTATGCTTAAAATGGCAACCATGCATTTTGATCTGGGATAGAATGGGTAGGGCAAAAGTGGGAGAATGACCATCAAGTGAGTTGTGAACTTAAACACTGAAATAATTTGCAGAGATGAAGAAGAATGTGAGCACATCTGAGACACAGGTCCTAGAAGCAATTAGACTTTAGAAAAACAAGCATGAAAAATAATTATACATTTTAAATTTATTTGGCAAAGATTTTAAAGTTAATTTCAAAAATTTGAAAGCCTAATAAAGAGTGAGCTTTAATGCCTATAATTTGGTGCATTTTTCTTTATCTTAGATTATCAGTAGTGTTCAGTGAAATGTGATAAGGCAAATTTATAAAAAGCAAAATATTTTGGTAAATACCAGTGCTAATAAAAATAGTATATATTTTGACATAAAAGGTTATTTTAAATACTGCTACTAAATTAATAATTTAATTATTTGTTATATCTTATATTAAGTTTTCTAGATTTATTTTACAAAAACAGCCATATTAAAATTGTTGCTTTAATACAACTGCATGTATGTTTGAGTGTGTAAAATAGATGACCATATTGCTGAATCTTTGTTGGATCTTTGATCAGAACTGTTTGTAGTCTGACTGTTTGAATGTTTACTATGTACCCTTTAACTTTGTAACTTGAACAACTACATCCAGGATGACAGCATGTAATTTATAAACTACTGATTTCTTAGTGGGGCTTTTTTTCACTTTCCTTTTTTTTCTTTCTTTTAGAATTCTGTATTGTTTCCTTCCACTTTTTTTTTTTTTTTTTTTGGGTACGGGAAATCGTACTCATGACCTCACGCTTGCCAGGCAGGCACTTATGCCATTGAGCTAAATCCCCAGCCCCTAGAATTCTGTATTATTGCTACCCTTTTTTCTGTTTTGCTTTTTTCTTCTCTTTAAATAAAATTTTAAAGATGTATAATTGCTATTGTAAAAAAGAGGAAATAGGAAGCGCTATAAAAGATACAGCTGCATGTATGTTTAGTTGTGTGGGATTGATGACCATATTTCTAGGTTCTTGTTGGATTGTTGAACAGATCTGTTTGCACTCTCACTGCTTGAGTGTCCACTTCGTGTGCTTTAATTTTGTAACTTGAAAAACTATTTCTAAAAGAACGATATGTAATTTATCAGCTAGTGATTTCTTACTGTTTATCTTCTTTTCTTGAAATTTTGTAATATTTGTAATATTTCTATCCTTTTTCTGTTTTTTCTCTTTAAATAAAAGATATAAAAATAAAAAAAACAAAATTGTTGCTATAAACCAAGCTATTATATTTTCATTTTTAAAAGAATAGAGCTAGACTAGCATGATTTTATCTTAAAGAATTCTGAAATACTTTTTCTCTGAACATGTTAATGTACATTAATAAGAAATGATATTGAATTTAAGAAAAAAAGTTAATAAATTTGTATAGAAAACACAATGAAAACATTGCTTTTCACTATCCCACACATTTTTGTTTTGAATAAAATGACATTATTCCTTAATTAGTATGTTGTTTAATATAATCAGTAATTCACTGGATTGCTATAGGCCCTTAGACAAATTCCTAGAATCAAGGGCATGTTTGACAGTGCACACCAGGAAATTCATTCTGCCTTGTCCCAAAGCAGGCTGCTTCTGATGAGGCTCCAAAATGGACACAATCATATATGTTCTTTTTTTTATTTTTGTAAAGGTTTATCATGTGGAAAATGGTGCCAAAGTGGATATAGAATGATCCAGTATGTGGTCACAGGCAAAGGATGATGGGATCAGAGACAGGGAATTCTGGGGGAAAAAGAAGAAGCACATTGATCAATGTCCCAGAGAGTAAGAGATTGGTAAAATATTTTAGAGAGGAGTTAACGGTCTGGAAAAATAGCATAAAATAAGATAACATAAAATATTATAAGTGCATTTGGATGCTATCAGCTTTGTATAAAGGACAAGGATAATATATTTAGTGTGTATTACTCAAAAAATTTAAAATACATAAAACTGTTTTAAATTTGGTTATAATCACAAATAATAATACAGGATTTCAATGGTTCTGATACTGAAAATTTCAGTGTACATAATGAACACTTGCATATACCAACAGTCACACTAAAAATGTCTGAATGTTACACCAAATTGAATTTTGTAGTGGTTATAAATAGTCTCTTCCCTTAATTATAAAAAAAAAATGAACACAGAAGAGAAGTTTAGATTTTAGTAGTTAGGTTGTCACCATTCAGACACTTTGATTTGTCTCATTTTAAATGGGTCTGGAATTTAGTGTTCCATCTGAAAGCATGGAAGCATGAATTATGTAATTTTATAACAGAAGATTAATGAGACCTGTCAACCTCACTCCCCAAATAAACATAACATTCTTTTAGAACTCCTAGAAGAAAAGAAATCATCTGCTTCCCAAATATAATTCTTTTCCATCTCCAAGCTAGCAACATATATCATTGAAGCAGTACAAGCAGATTGTTCTCATGTACAGCTAAAAGGCTTTTTTGAATATCAGTTTTTTCCTCTTTGACAACAGGTTTCTTTGGAACACTGAGAGCTAAACCAATAGTTGACAGTTTTTTGTTCTACAAAGGTAAACCACTTTTGTTCAGAGTATAAAAGCAATACCATTTTCAATTTTTGAACTAGTTGATAAAAATTCACTTTGTACAAATAGGTATACATATGTTCAAAGTTCTCAAATTCATATGTGCTTGAAATACAGACCTAGCAAAGTAATTTATGTAAACTTATTTCTTTTAAGATATGAGGGACTATGAAGTCAATTTATAGTTTTCAAATACATTGAGTTAATGAACATGTTCAAAACCAAATTAAGCAGATATTACTTCTAAAGTAATTCACTGTGAACATTACTAAAATGAAATAAAAATTGATCAAATATCTCCAGGGTAAAATTGTTCTTCATAAGGATGCCCCCCAGGCCCTACTGCATCCTTCAGTGGCTTTCAAATTAAGAAATAATATTGACAATATATACTTTTCCTTTTTTAAGAATAGTGTATCTATTTTATTCTAGATATTCAAAAGACTTTCATGAAAAAATCAAAAGCCCTGAGGTGTTTTTTTAATCAGGTATTAGAGAAGAGTGTTATTCATATTTAAAAAGACTTAAAAAAATGTATAAACTAATAGTCAAATGAAGACAGAATAAAGATACAGATGGAGAAATGGAGAGATCAACATTGATAGATAGATAGATAGATAGATGATAGATAGATAGATAGATAGATAGATAGATAGATAGATAGACAGACAGATAGATAACAGTAAGAGAAAATTATTTTGATCCACTCCAAGCCTGTTTTATTTCCTGTTATATTTCAGTCATTGTAAGGACTTTTCTCCATTTAGTTTGTAACAGCCTTTTGGAAATAGTATTTTAGGAGTAATAATCAAAATGTAAACTATTTTAAAAGCAGTTTTTTATATTCCAAAATGTAATCTCAATTTTTCATTTTATTTTGGTTTTTCATAATAACTTCACTACTGACAACTGTTTAAACTTTTAGCTTTTTTTTTTCTAATTTCTTTCTCCATTGTTTCTCACACATTTGCAGAACTGTTTTCCAAATTTAGTATTTGCTTCTTTTATTTGGAAAAATCTTGTCAACATCTCATGAACATCTTAGAAATAAGGATCTGTATGATAGAAAAAGACATACCAATATGAGGTTTACTTCATGCAGTTCTTTGAGTTTCCTGATCTCTCAGCTTCTGACTGGTCCATAGAGCTCTGAAAAGAAGGCTTTGCCTACTTCAGGGAGACTATCAGAGATTCTGCCCCGCTGCCCTGTGTGTCTTGCATATAACAGAGAGTCCCTGATTATCACCCTCCTAAACTGAAGACTGGCAGGAATTATCTGGCATGAGTAGATTGGTATCTTACTTTATTTATCTTCATAGTCAGGACTCACCCCACATTCTATGCAGGGGATGATAATTGCCTCAATTGCTGCCCTTTGATCCATTACATTGCTAACATTTTATATTTTCCAGATTTGTTTTCCTCAGTGGGAATCTTTGTAAGAGCCAGTTTTGAGCCAGTCTAAGCCTGTTATAATTCCAGTTTATACCTTATTTATATTAAGTAATAGAAATCAGATTTGTTCCCAAATCAAAGGTGATTGATTCCCAGAGAAAATAAACATTAAAAACTAAGCATTTACATACTACCATGTTTAGCAGCATAATTCCCAATAGCTACATTTTGACAGTGGCATAAATGTCCATCAACAGACAAATGGATAAAGGCAATGTTGTATTTACCCACTATATAGTAGCACGGAATGCTGCTCTGCCATAAAGGAATCTAAGCTTGAGTCATTTGTAGGAAATGGAAGCATCTTGAGACCATAATGTTAATAAAGTGACTCAGACACACAAGTTTAAATAGCAAATTGTTTGTTATGTGAAAAGCCTGAAGTAAATATTGAGAGCAAAATAGAAGAAAGATCTTAGGAAGTAGGGAAAAAAAACTTTCTCAGAGGGGAAGGGGATGAAGAGATGGAGGGAAGGTGTGGAAAGAAAGGTGTAAGGGATAAAATATAAGTATTAGGGTGCCTTGTGTCCATGTACCAAATCCACACAAGCAATCTACAAATTATGTCCTATGCATACATTAAAAAGGAGAAGGAAATCAAGGTAGAGGTGGAGAGGGCAGGGATTTAAGGAGGGAAGAAGAATGAAAAATGGAATTAGGAGGTGTTGTGGGCATGTACCAACTGCCCACAAGGAATGTGATCATTATGTACCATACAGGTGCTAATAATGTGAAATTTAAAAACATTTAGATAGTTTGCAACAATGAAGCAAATTAATATATTGCAGCCTACTAGCAAAATGAACTATCGCCAATAAAACCAGGAACTATTGTTTCTAGAATAAGTCAGCAAGGGTATGACCTTTCCAAAGGCTTTTATGTAAATTAGACATTTCTCAAATGTTCTCATTTCTCCTTTTGAGAAGTTTTAAGATGTTTAGCTTTTAATCAGTGTAAACACACAATTTCATTCTTTCTCACCATGATTTAAAAATAAGCATTTTTCCATATTTTTGTTTGTAAATTTATTCGCCAGACTCTATTGAATGTACGCCAAATACTTCATGAATTGTGAATAAATTTTCTTTGAAACCTGTCATTCATTTACAATTTTCACCCTGTGATTAAATGAAATTCAAATTTTTAAATAGGTCTATGGAAAAGGAATAAAATCTTTATGCCAATGAAGTCACATCTCTACCTCCTGGAAAATTTATCAGTAACAAGTTAACCTTTTTGTTTTACACAGTTTTGTTGTCTAGGGAATGTGAATTTTTTATGTTTTTCATACAAAATGTATCATAACTTAAAATTAAAGTTGAAATCATTTCATTGTAATCTTTTGTTATCATACTCTTAGCTTCCTTCATTTTATGGAAATGTGAGCTGTTTATATAAATACATAAATGTAGCTATATTTTAAATATGTAATTTTTCTTTTTCCTAAACTTGTGTCCTAGTTTTCTTTCTCCTTTTCTTTTTTGTTTCTTTGTTTTTTTTTTTTTTCATTTAAATCCTTCTTCTTCTCTGTAGCCCTATATTAAGAGATAGGCTTCTTCACAGTATACATACATATACATTAAGTATACATAAGCATATGGGACATATTTATCCCTGAGAATATTTTGATGCTTTTCTCACAAAAATTGAATTAAACTACACATATGTTTCTTCTCTTTCTCTAGAATATAAGTTACATACAGTGAAGAATTCAATCAGCTTTAGCAGAAATCTTTCTGCAGACCCCAGAACAGTGTGAAATGGCTTCTTCAGACAGGCTTTCTCCAGTGGTGGAACTTCTGCAGTGTGCAGTGTGGGTACATGTGTTTCATGAGAATGTGGAAGGCTGAAAATATTGTTGAGATGTTGAACTTTGAATTTTCTTGAATTTTAATCAATACAGTTCAAACTTTAAAAGCTACATATAAGTTACAGTTTTCAACTGTAAAGGTGTAAAGCATCTAATAAACATGCATATATATATGCATTTTATTATTTTCCTTGTTTTTCAGAGTTAGGTAAACAGTACATAAAAACCTCTTCAGTCCCAATGGAATTTTTGTAGATTATTTTTAAGAAACTAATTTTTTTGTGATCTAAATCTCATAAATTTATGGAATTATTTAAAAAATAAAGGAATACCATACTCAGGAAGATATAGCTAGAAGTCATTTTACTTCCCACAAATAAAATATTTAAAATAATAATAAATAAGATGTTTTTCTGATTCAGTATTAAGAGTATATCATTCAAAGAGAAACAGCTTTTGTTATTTTATGTAGAAGGGATAAGCCATCCTGAAACAAATTCACCACTCTCTCCCTGGGATGTAGGAGTTCAAGGAAGTTCTCTTTTTGGATGACAGTTTTAGTCTTGATTTTCATGGCAGTTGTTCTATGGACATACATGGTCAGTTCAAACCCCAGTGTCGTTACTTTTTAAATTATGAGATCTGAGAGAAATTATTTAGTCCAAATCTAAATTCCTCCACTTGTAAAAATGGGTTAAAAATAGTTTTGTGAAAATCGAGATAGATAATCTCTACAATCCTTAGTATATCTAGCTCATTTTACTTGCTTAATAAAATGTTACCTGTTACTGTTATTAAATAAACATTACAATTTTTTTAGGATATAGTATAAAAATTACTAACACTACAAGTAATATTTTTATATACCAGTATTTCCTTGAGGGACAAACTGTAAATATCTGTACTCCTTCCATAAGATATTTATTTCCCTGACGCAGTCAGATACCTTTTAAATAAAATGTCAACATCTGTGTTCCTGCAGATAGAGGATTTTGGCAAACACATAATGCTTTTGTACTTATTCTCAGAACTCTATGTCATTGTATCTGTTAGCATGCTTTCTACCAAAAATATAACTGAGAAAATGGAATTATAAAAAGTAAATGTTTATTTTGGTCTACAGTTTTAGAGGATTTAGTCCAGGATCAGTTGGCTCTGTTTTTCTGGGCTTCAGTCAAGGCAACACCATACCAGAAAATCATGGAAGAGCAAAGCTAGTCATGTCATGATTGAGAAGCAAGAGAGAGGAGGTTGGAGGGGAATGGGGCACCGTAATCCCCTGCTTGTCCACACCCCATTGATCTAAAATCCCCTCTGCTTCAATTTTCTATAATCTTCCAATAAAACTGTTATGGAGAGCAAAATTTTAACACATGGATCTTTGAGAACATACAGGATTCAGGCTACAGAATATCCACATATACAAAATGGTTCCTCCATCAGTGGTTGAATTGAATATGTGCATATAAAACAGAAACATTATTTGAAATCCACTTGAATAAGTATATCCTTTTGAATGTTAATTCAGTCTCCTTTAACTAGAAGTAAATTGCTAGCAAGGATGATTTCTTATTCTTGAGAAATCTGTGCCTCTTAATAACAAGCTATAGGACGAAAAGTGATGTCATTTAAGAGTCTGTGTATGAACATTGACGTCCTGTGAGAGAATGAGAGAATCTGATTCTAGAGACACAGTGTAGAGATCGGAAGTGAAAATCATGCAA
The DNA here is from genome assembly GCA_004027455.1 of Hydrochoerus hydrochaeris. Lineage (NCBI taxonomy): Eukaryota > Metazoa > Chordata > Mammalia > Rodentia > Hydrochaeridae > Hydrochoerus > Hydrochoerus hydrochaeris. Next base: position 18,584 of record PVLA01006062.1, on the reverse strand, counting down.
AGGAGTAAATGATTTCATCTCCAAGAGTCCTTATGTTTCTGAGAAATTCTATCAAATAACCTCCAACCTCCTTTTTCTGATTATTTTCCTTACATAAATTCTTGAGTAATTAATTATCTTAAAATGTGTGTATCTGATAGAATATTTACATAACCAGTCTGTAAGTATTCTGTGATCAATTTCACAGCAGCCAGGTTGGCTGGTAGCTGAGAGATGAGATTTGCTGATTAAATGGGAAATGGAAACTAGGGCATAGACAAACCTCCAACTGTACTTTTTGTCTTTGAGACAGGTAGGGGAAAAGCAGAATTTTAAAGAACTATATAGTGTATTTAAACAAGAAACAACCTAAGGGTAGGAATAGATTTTAATTTTCAATATGATGTAATAAATTTCATAGGTAGAATATAGAGAAGTAAGTTTTTGATTTATTTTAAATTGCTGAAAACTGTCAGAGTAATAGCTAATATTAGGTGCATAGGAAAACTTTATCATAAAATAATACTTATTATTCTGCCTTAATGTTTTTAAAAATTAACTCCATTAATAAAAAATGCTTAATACAGAGTCTTTGTATGCTACTATACATAGTCATTGCTAATCACCAATAATTTTTGGTTTATCCTGCTATTTGAGATGACCAGATAAATGGAAATTACAGGTGAAGTCACAAGACTCAAGGGAATTAATTTTTCTAAAATTAATTAGTTACACTTATATAGAATGTCTTTTTTAGGACTTACTACTACTGAAATCGATTTTTAATCATTTGGAGCTATTAGACTCAAGGTTTGAGTGATAAATTTCTTAGGCATTGCCATTTAATTTTAATCAGAACACTACCACAACAAAAATGTTAATGAAAACACATTTTTAATCAGGCTTGAGAAGAGAAAGTACATTAAGTTTTAAAGTGACAGTGATACACAAATCAATAACTCATGATTATTTTGAAGGATGTGAATTTTTTCCTTTTGCACATGAAAAGATAACATATAAAATGCAAATTCCTCTTCAACTAATTGTTTCAAAACTTCTTATGAGGATTTTCAGTAAAAAGAAAAAAAGTCATGATGTCATTGTTATATAAAAGTCATTAAAAAAGAAGTCATTATGCAAACCATAGGGATTACAGTTTGCACCTCATTTGTACAAAAAAATTGAGTCAAAAATAATCATTTTAGGGCATATTTTCATTGCTATGAACAGTAATTTTTAAAATATGTTTGAATGACTATCTCTCAGAGTTGATGACAAGATTCAGTGGTAGCATTAGCACATACTTTTTTAATATAATGCTTCAAAAGAGGTAATTGTTGATCCTAAATCATCCTATGCTATTCTCATTATTATTTAAAATACAAGATGTAAAACTGATACTCAGGAAATACAAGATGTAAAACTGATACTGTTGATAGAGGAATGTTTAAAATAATAAAACATTTCTGAATTAAGTGGCCCTATCTGTTCAAATAAAAATGTTTGCAGTGATATTATTTAAGAAATTCAAGGACATATTATACCTGTAGGTTTATTCCAAAATAGTAGCACTGATTAAAGCTACATCAATTTTCAATATAATTTTAATTTTGCAAATATATATTAGTTCTTTCAAAAGAAGGCATATTTAATGTGTACAAAATAAAATATTACATTGCTTTATTAGGAATAATTTTATTTAAGCTAGTTATTGTTATTTTCATGCTTCTAATTAGTTGAAAACATGGAGGGAAATTTTTTAAATAAATTATTTTACAGACAATCTTTGATGATCCTGAAATCTATGGTAATTTTAAACTGTTAAATAAAATGCAATTTTTATGCCGTAATAAAAGGAATGATTATTGTCTTTTCACAGATGACAAAGATGATAGAATGAAATTTAATTTGCATATCATCAAATAATTTTATTCCTATATTCTTATTATATATAAAATAAACAAAGATTTAAAAACTTTCCAGACTAAGCCAAAAATAATAAGTTAATGTTTATCTTAGGAGAAAAAGAAATTTTAAAAAGACTAAAAACAACAGAATATTCCTTACAGTTTCAAGCTATCAGCTAAGTTCCACGTAGAGGAACATCTGTATGAAATCAGAGTTCATTAGTGGCTAAATCACTTCCCAGCTACGTGATATTGAGCAGCTTACATAAGGTTCCAATGCCAGTTTCTTCAAGTATCAAAAAAGTGAATTAATATTTATGTAATATCTGTAAATGCTTAAATGGTAAGAACAAAATGTTGTTCACAGTGTTTAGGCAGGTATGTTATCTCACTCTGTATCTCATTCCATTTTTCTCTGTGCAATTCTACATTACTTTCTCATGGAAACAACTATTAAATTTTGCTTCATCGGTCAGTAACAAATGTGAAATAGAACACAACAAATTTAAAATATACTCTCAAGCATAAGAATCATTCAAAATGATGCCAAGTCCACCTTGTAGAACCCAAACTTCTGTGTGTTCCTGAAGGTAAACATTCATGAGGAATTCAAAGGTTCCATTTGGGTGCAATCTTCAACCTCCTGGTGCATAAAGGGTTAATGGAGCATCAAGGGCTTCTCATCCCTACAGATGAACTTGTTTGGCTATAACCAGACCTAAGCAAGCTGCATTGAACCCTTTGAGAAGTACAGAAAGGAAAGAGAGCCAGGGATCCGTTTTGCTGTTGACAGGACCAGGTTGGAAGGAGAGTCCCTGATCACTGGAACAGGAGTCCTGACATTTAAGGAATGTGTGGGTGAGCACTGCCCTGTATTTTAGTGAGGGTGGTGGTGAGAGCTGAGAGCCTGCATGGATGGCAGCCAGAGAGAAGGAGATCACAATCCAAGAGGAGCTCGCCGGGGAACTTGCGTGCTGTTTTCTTGAGATCACATGGTGGGGAGGTGTGAGGAAGAAGCTGAATAAAATTTGAATTAAATCTCTTGATTATAAATTGAGCTGTTGAATTTCCTGTAACTTGTTTGGCTTAGTTGAATCACGAGTAACATATAAAATATTCTCACTAAGCTCTACTTTGTATACTGAATGTATCTTTTCTGATCTTTGAAACCAAAATATTCACAGAAATATAGAATTTGGAGATCACTTCTATTTACCCAAATAAAAAACATTTTTTTCTTAATAAGGGAAATAATTTTAACAGCAAAATAAATAAATTTGGTACTTAATAAAATACTAACGGTAGACTTGGACTTGCTATGAAGGGAAGGTTAGTTATCCCTGATCCATTTGTAAAAACTGACCATACTGTAAGTATGAAGAACGTCAAAACTTAAAAACAAATTAGTTTCCTGGAAAAAGTGAATGTGGAATTATGTGGTGAAAATTTTAAGCTAAAACTAATTTGGTATGTTTTCAGTGAACAGGTGCAAGTGGAGGCAGAGGAAAAGAAACACAGCTGTTCATGAAAACACAATCCTGACTTGAGAACTGAAGATAGACAAAGAAGCACACACCATTTGAAAGCATTATGTTATTTTTCCTTGTTTTTCCTTTATTTCCCTAGCAGGTAGGACCACATGTGAGGATAGATTTGTTTGTTTGTTTGTTTGTTTTATGTTTATATTGTGCCTCGTTCTAATTCTCTTCTCTCTCTCCCTCTTTCTCCTTTCACAAGCCAATATTTTTATTTGTTCTGCCTGTATTCATTGTGAATGTAAAATAAAAAGTGCAATGTCTTATTTTTTTCTAAATATTTCTGAAAATCACTAGTTGATTCTCATAACAAGTGTAGTTTAAGAACCATTATGATATCCAGCTTCCAGTTATAAAAAACTGGAGAAATTGAGTTATACGTAGGTTAAGATTTCACCCAGTGCTTCCCAGTGATTAAACAACAGATTTGTGAATAAATTTAGGTTTTGTGAAATCAAAATAAGAAGCCTAAAGATATATATCATGAACTTAATGTCTTATGGTACAGCTCATGTCTCAAAAAGTTTTATTATGAGCTGCTCTCACAGCACTGCCTTTGTTTCCAAAATGAATTTACTAAAGTATTCTGATTATTATTCACAAGAGAGTTAATTTTTTCTAAGGCTGGCACTGTGAAAATCAGTGTCTGTGTGTAATTGTGCAGCATTAGGAATAGTGGAAGGCACTCTTGGGTGTGCTATACTTTGGATTCTTTGTAACGCAATTCATTATTCTGTCTGACTTTAATTGTGATCTTACATGGATATGTTAAAGATGTATGATGCCTTTATCTTGAATCAGGACTTGCAAAGATGTGAAGATAAAAGACAGTAGAGGCTTTAGTAGTTAAAATATTTTGCTTTTTCCTTTTGCAGAGATCATATCACGAGGTTTTTATGTGAAAAAACAATGGAAGTAGTTACAGTCAATCTCCTAGCACATGTGCGGCTATTCCATACCCTCGTCACAAAAGCTGATATTGTGCGTGTGCCATCCAGCCTGGACATGTACAGGGAGATGGTTCACGAGAGCCATTACCCAGATCAATACTGTTGTTTTTAATTGAGCAGGATATATACATAATACTTGCATTGCTTCAGTAAAGAAAAATTTAACTTTCCACTTTGTATCTAATAAGATGCTAGTCTTTTTACAAAGAAGAATGTATCTAACTTCCATGACATGATCTTTATATGCAACTGACATAAATAAACAGCTTTGAGGTAAAAATGTGATGACAAAATAATCAACATATGGTTACACTAAGCACAAGGCAGTTAAATGTTTTTCCATGAATGAAGTGAATATTTTCATATTTATATTAAATTCGATGTTTGTGATAGAAATTATTACCATGACAATATCAGTAATCATAGTAGAAGTCTTGACAGCAACAGGAGAAAGAAATTTATTCTGCACTGACAACAGGGAATTCCCGGTATTTTTAAGAGCTCTTTATATGCATCCATCAATTAAATGTTAACAATGATATTATAAAATAGGCAGTGATTTCACATCCATTTTATAGATAGGTATGAGGTACTGTGATAGTCACTTTCCCACTGCTGAGAGAAAACTCCTGATACCTGCACTGAAAGGAAGGCTTAGTGTTCTCATGTTTTTAGAAAGTTCAGTCAAAGCCTACCCGCTCGGAAGCAGAAAACATCACGGCAGAAGGGCCTGTTGGAGGGACGCTAGATTAGTGGTGGCCAGAAAATAGAGACAGAAGAGAGAAGCAAGGGCTGAGAATACACCTTTCCAGCACATGCTGCCACTGGTCTCTCTCTAACCAGATTCCACCTCTGAGCTGCACATTCAGCTATGAACTCTTCAGTGAACCCACTGGTAAGCACAGAGCCTCCGTGATTCATCACCCACCCCAATTCTCACTTCAGCACACATGAGACCTTTGGGGACACTCTAGATCTAAACCATAACAGGCAAAGTGTGGTCAAATAAATTAATCATGGTTACACTCCTATTAAGATGGACATTTGAGACTGCAAAATAAACTTTTGTTGTAGCTAGAGAATACATATGCCTGTGTAAGGGCACAGGCACGCATGTGTAAGTGTATGTTGGTGCATGCATGTCTGGCAATAATTTTATTAAGACATAAATCACATGTTAAACATTTCATTCGAATGCACAGATTTAAAATTTTAGCATGTTTGACAGTTGTGCATCTTTCTCCATGATTATGCTTGTACCATTTCATCCCTTAAGAAATCAGTGTTCACTTCAATTATTTTCACTTTCCCCCAATCCAGAGACACTCTCCAATCTCTAATCTACTTTACGATTTTTTGTACAGTTGATGTAAGTGATATTATAGAGCACGCAATCATTTTTGACCTTTTTCTTTCAACATAATGCTGTTGATTTTCATTCATGGTGCAGCACATCAGCATTTCGTTATTTTATTTATAATGATATCCCATTGTATTTATCCATTCACATGTAGATAAGCATTTGGTTGGTTTTATTTTGGAGCTATGTCACACAATGGTGCTACGAATACTAATATGACAGTCTTGAGAGAGACTCACTAAGTTTTTTTTTAAAGCTTAGCTTTTTTGCTAAGCTTCCAGGCTGAGCTCAAACTTGCAATGCTCCTGCCTCTGTCTCTCGATTTTTTTCTTCTTACAAGGTTCTAACAAATAATTGTTTTCTTATTGGTTCACAATGAAAACTATTAATTAGACACACATACACATATCTACATATATGTGTGTGTGTGAGTGTGTGTGAATGTGTGTTTACATGGATTCAAAAGGAAACAATTAGTTAGATGCATATGTGCATTATTTTTGTTTTCATATGTAGGCGAATAAAAGTTTGCAGTATCACTAGAAATCTATGATAAAGATCAATGTTACTCTTACCAATGATAAAATCAATTAAAGTTAAAGAGAAACTTTACAGTACATGACTTTCAACAAACTGACAGTTATGTAATTTTGCCACTTTTGTCACAGTTTCTTCACTAAAAATACAAGTCCAAGAAGCAGGCGTGGTGGTGCATACCTGTAATCCCAGCACTCTAGATTCTGAGACAGGAAAATCACCAAAACTTTGAGGGCAGCCTGGGCGATGTAAGGAGATCCTGTCTCAAAAACCAAAACATAAAAACAAAACCAAAAGCACAAATCTAACAAAATTTATGAGATGGAATTAGTATGAGCTGTAAAATAAATTTAAGTAAAACAATAAAACTTATTGATAATCACATACTTTATTAAAATATAACTATGAGTCATTATATACTTTATTAAAATATAGCTATAGCAGTGTTTTCTAACAATGTTACTAATAGAAAAAGAGTCCAGAGTCAAACAAAAAAATTTTTTTGAGTCAGAGTCTTGCTTTGTAATTGAAACTGGCCTTGAATATACTACGTAGCCCTGGCTAGCTTGGAACTCTTGGCAATCTTCCTGCCTCAGCCTCCTTAGTCCTGAGATTATAGGAGTGTGCCACCATACCTGGGTCAAATGAGAAATTTTAATTGAAATACTTTTCTATTTTAATTTCAATCAGCTAAATATTCTTAGTTCAAGAGAACAAAACATAAATGATATTTATCTGCATGTGATGCTTAAAAAAGTGTCTTTTTCTAGCTGTTGCTTTCCCACTTTTAAATTTTGTATGTTGTGCCTCTAGCCTCATAATAAATAATCATATTATAATTAAGTAATGAATTACTCTATTCAAAGTTCTAGAATCTAAACAAACACTTAGTAAACTCTTGGGTATACTTGGTAATGCTAATGTAATTTTAATGAATTAAAAGACAAAGGAAAACTGAACCCATCAGCTGATATATCTCTAGAAAAGAAACCAGAGACAGCATTTCTAAACACTGACAGTTTTGAGTACATATCTCTCATGTCTATTTGATTTAAAACACGATGGTGCCAAAATATGCTTCCAATTTTTGAGAAGTTTCTATACAGAAATATCCTGAGGTAATGGTGTGGAAGATTTGTATCTCACTGTACTTGTTTTTCTCTCCTTGGTTGTTAAGTGGGGCTGAAATATCAAGGTTGCGCATTTTTCAAGCGAATTGGCAGAGCTATTGTGACGATAGAATTTGTCAGAGCAACACATTCCTTTCTTTGCTGATTTGCAGTTGCATTTCTGGGCTAAGTCACTTTCAAATTCACTGAATCAGTCACTTTATAACTTTATAACTCAATTTAAATAACTAAAATGATTTAATCCTTCAAAAGCACAATAGTTCATACAAAATAATTGTCTTTTGTTTTCAAGTTTGAGATACCTGTGTTCAAAGCAGTATTTGAGTAGCCAAAAGCAGTGCCTACTTTCCATGAGCAATATTTTTCCGTGCTGTTCTTTCACCTTCAGAGCACAGACCTCAATGACAGTCCTCTCTTGATGTAATTTTTATTATCAAATATTAAAAATAACCATTTGTGGTAAAATAGCAAAATAAAATTAATAAATTTTCAAGAATTCAAAATGATAGTTTTGATACTGGATTTTTGTGCAATGCTTTTAAGATATTTATCTTTTTTTCTCAGATTTCTAAATAATTTTAAAAAGAAACTAAATCTTCCATTTAGCCTCAGATTTCTCAATATTGATCTGTCAGAAGATTATAAAGCTATTTTACCAATGATATCTTCATGAGCTGAGAGTTTACTTTCAGTTACAAGGATACCAATTTTAATATTTAATGTTTAATTGTTTGCCTTTGTTGTTATGTGAAAACTAATATATGTCAGTGAAAGATCTGTACATCTTATACCAGTTAACGTGTCCTTGCTGAATAATACTACATGTTTATATTTTCTTCTTTTGTGTTATGAATTATTTTCTATTTCAACTCCCCCTGTTCTTTAAATAAAATTATTTCATTACTTATCTTTCCATGGTCTTCCTGTCCCATCTCAGGTAGCAGGGGAAGCCGCTAACAGTATAAAGAGTGCAGGACTAAATGTAACTTGCATTAAACCTTGCTCCGTAAAGTTGTGTAGCACGTAGAGGTCAGCAAGGCCGTTTACTGCTACTAACATTAAGCGAATAGTATGTGATCATGCATTTGCAGGGGTATATTTTGTTTGCACTTGCTGTGTCTAAACGTTAATATTCAAAGAAAAGGCTAGTAATGCGGTGTTATCTGCTTTATCTAAGTAAAATATTCTCACTTTAATCTCATTAGTGAATGTATATTTTAAATAAAATTTATTAGGCGATTCTAAAAAAATTTGTGTATAAAGTAGAATCACTAATAAATTCTGATTACCATACACAAAGAATTGAAATTGAAGACAAAGTCATTCTAATTAGAAAGACACATAGTGACCATAGTGGTTGAGATCTGAATCTCAGTACATACAGAAGTATTTTAGCAGTTTTGCACTAAAAAGGTGTGTGAAACTGGGAATTTATTCAGATCGCCTAAATATTTTTCTCCTTATTGATAGTTATTAATAATAGTAACTACCCTATGGAATTATTTGTAAAGATCTAGAAAGCAAAACATGCACAAAGCTTGCTTTAGAGGCTCGTAAATAATATACTATGGTACTCCAGTGCATGAACATTTTGGTTTCCAAACAATTTGGTTTGTAAACAGAAGCATTTGACAAAATTTTGTTCTTCTATCTGCAAATTCTGCACGGAGTGACAAACATGACCACAGCTATCTTTGTCACACAAACACAAACGTGACTATGTTTTCCAAAACCCTAAAACAAATTATGTAATTGAGGTACCCTCTCTCTCTCTCTCTCTCTCTCTCTCTATATATATATATATATATACACACATATATATATATCTAAATATTACACAAACTGACTTGAAATTTAAAAACTGTATAAATACAAAATATCATATATCATATACATTACCTAAAATATATCGCATGATACTAAACTAATATGTATAATTTTATTTACTAGGAAAATTTTTTAAAAAATAAATGTGAAAAATTAATAAAGTAGTGGAATCAAGGCAATATGGTGAATATATTTTATTTAAAATATTTCCTAGTTTTTTAAAAGACCAGAGGTATTCAAACAAGCTGTGTCAATATTTTAAGAAGAAATACTTCAGACAGTGTCCATAAAATTAAGCTTTAATTGGTTATTAAAATACATATGGGGGTTGGGGAGTTGGCATAGCAGCATAGGTGTCTACCTGGCTAATGAAATGTAAGGTCATGAGTTCAATCCCTGGCACCAAAAACCAAAGAAACAAAAAGACTAGATGGTTTAAAATACATATAGATTAAAAATTGTGTTTTTTAATACTGATCTTTTAAATTATTTGAAATAAAAAATGTTTTAAAATTATTAGTTCAGAAAATTAGTGTCATATACACCTGATGAGTAACAATGTTTAAAATGCTAACAGTGCAGTGGACATTTAATTTTTGCCACAATTTAATGGACTTACCCATTTTTAAATGAGGAACAGCTATATTATTGGATTTACCTAGAATTACACATCCTATTCAGTAACAAAAGCAAGAATTGATTTCAGGAATAATAGTTTTTGAAATTGCATTCTCAATAAGATAAAATGTCACTCAATCTAAAGGAAATTAAAGTACATAATTTTTGTCACATTTAAATATTTTTGTATTTAAAATATTTTATATATTTATTTAAAACTTAAACTGTTTTAAACAAAAAGATTTGGATGAAAGTCACACTAGTAGTTTAGGGATGATTAAGGAAAAACAACGATTATGATATCAAATTACAATACAAGCATACAGCAAAGTAAACCATCCATCCTAACATCTGCAGAGATCATCACAAGCTGGGACATTTTTAAAGGATGAGTTCTTGTTGTGGTTTCCAGACATCCAGATCCACCCCAATAGCAAGATTTCTATCCATGTGCGACCACAACAGGTTCACACTGAGATGACTTAAAATTTGAAAATTTGAAATTAAAATTACACTGAAACAAAAATTGTCAGTGGACAAAATCAGTGATGATTAAAAGTGTTGAAAAATAAATATATTAGTGATATTTTCCCAAAAAGTCAGTATCGAGAATGTGTCCAGCCAATGCATCTTGTAAGATGTGTAGCACAATTTGTCTTCCATAACATACGAGCACAAGTAAATTTTATTTAAATATGCAGACCACAATAGGGCATTTACAAATATTTAGGATTATCAAAGAATTTTCAATATCCATTATTTTTGCAAAAGTTAAATTTATTTAGAATAAATAATATCAGACTTATCAAAGAATTTCCCTGTTAGTTAAAATTTATTTAATATTTTCATAAGAACACATCAAATATAGAATGAATGGCATTAATCCTTATAAAGCTCCAGGTCACTAAACTCCAGCACACTTGCTTACCAAGTCTACTAATTTGTGCCCTAGAAATTACAGAAAGAGGTGAGTTGCAAACTGCCAACATAAGACTTCATTTTCCAAACAGAAATTGTGTGCCTTTCTTGGGACAGGGCCTTGCTGTGGGCTTCAGGCTGCCTTGAACTCACTATGTAGCACAGGCTGGCCTCAAACTCCCAGTGATTCCCTGGTCTCAGCCTCCACAGTGCTGGGATTACAATCGTGCACCACCATGCCCAGTGTAATTGTGTGCTTTTAGCTATCTCTTAGGAAATTTAAAAAAAACAAAAAACAACAACAAAACCCTCTTGAGAACAAAGGTTATATTTCTTGTTTAATGGCATTATCTCTAGATGGTGCCTGGCCCATAGTGTAATTGCAAACATGTTCTAATTAATTGAAAGACATTTAGGGTAATCTTCAGATTTAGCCACTAAAAATAGATGAACTTAGCTTTTGTAAATAGGCAGAAAAGAAGGGTTGAAAGGGAGGACAGGGGAATGGGAATAAGGAAGGAATCAAGATATATCATGTACAAGTACAAATTTGCATGATAAATATGATTATTATATGTACCTAAAATGTTCCAATGTATGTACCAATAAATAAAAAGATTAATTTTTAAACATCCTGTATAAAGCTTGGATTGGCTATGTGACTGGATATGTGTTTTTTTATTAATTCAATATCCATTATTTATGCAAAAGTTAAATTTATTTAGAATAAAGATATCGTGAAATTAGATGTTTCTTAGGTTACTTACCATGTCTTTCAAAACAATACAACTGGAAAAGGAATATGATTCTAACTAAAGAAATTCTAGCTAAAATTCTACAAGCAATTGCTCGAAACAGGCCAAGAAACTGTAATTTTACTTTGACTCACATTCATTAATTGTTTTAATGCATTTGGTGTTGTAGAAAACAGCCTTTTTAAAACACAAATCATAAATTCGGGCATGTGCATGCAGGTGTTATAAAATACAATAATAGAAAGTTGCATCACTATAATCTAATATTTATAACTTTACCTTTATTTTTAAGGAAAGAGAGACATTCAGTGATTTGGAACCAGCGTCTGCCTTAAGTATGAAGGTGTCATCTTAAATGCCTTAGCAACGAGAAACTTAAAATTGAGTCGTAGTCTCTTGGTGTTTAAACTCTGCATGAGTCCTGAGGAGTGGTGACTAAAACAAAAATGGAGCTATTGTAGCGCCAATGTCTGTGGAAACATTTAGTCTTTATTTCTCCAGGTAATTATTATCAATGCTAAGGCATTTGTAATTAAATCCAAATACCACTGAGAGTTATAATCCATGTAATTACAAGGTAAAGAAATGGAGCATAAAAATCAGATCACCTGGATCACCAAGATGGGGGGGGGGCAGGCAGGGGACATTGGGGAGAGCTTCTCCTGCCTTTCTGTGTGCTGTGTTCTCATTTTCTCTCCACCTTTGACAAAATCAGCAACAATTTTAAGCAATAATTGACTACCTAAGTTAAGAGTTTGCTGAACATCATATTTGATGTCCAATGTTTCATTTTCATTATTTCTGAATGTTCTCACCAGTTGAAAATATTAAAAATAATCAGCCAAACTGGTTGTCTCTGGAACCGAAAAAAAAAAAAAAAAGTATTGATTGAGAAATTCAAAGAAGCAAATCTCAGCAACAGAAATAAGTATCTTTATACCGTTCATCTGTATTGTGTTCATTATTCAATTATTTATCCTTGCATTTCATCAGTTTTGAATTACTTCAAAATGTGTATAATGCTATGTTTTCTAGAATATGTGTGACATAGCTTCTGAAAAACCTTCCTTTTTGATTTCTTAATTTTTCCAGAATCAATTCAGCATTGATTAATTACTCCTACGAACATCACCTAGTGAAATTGTTTCTGTTCTTGAAATTAAAAGATTAAAGATTAAGTCCTCCCTATCTGCTTGATCCTAATACAGAAGAACAAATACTATGAATAGGAATGTTTGAATGTTCCCATTAAGAAGATTGAATAATTATGGTGGAATGTTTTTATTTTTGTTGCTGTTGCAACACACTAGACTGAAGCATAAAGCAAAATAAAAATAAAAGATAATTGTATTAATTTATATAACTGAAATTCAAAAATGACTAGTTTTTAGGTATAGATAAATGCAGTGGCTTACATGATTTCATCAAGGTTATTTTTCAGTCAGTAACCAGTTTATCTTTTCCAAGGTTTTTCTTGCTACTTGGCTCGTTTTCCAATCTTTATTGTATTCACAAAATAGTTCACAGATAAGGTGGCCTACAAGATTCTAAGGAGTGAAAAATGGTAAGAACCCCAATCTTCACAATGCAACTGTGCATGTATTTTTGGTTGATCCAGTCCATTCTGAGTCCAATGTGAGATCAAGCACTCTGTCCAGGAGAAAGTAGTGAGACATAAACTCTGATAGAGCAGTCTTTCAGATTGCCTCACTAGGGTTTCATAAAATTTTGTTGGTCATATCACAAAATGACAAGATTTTAGGCAAATATTAACAGGAAATCAAAAAAGTAGTAAGAATCCCTGCGAAATGCATAACAAAATCTCCATCAGTAGAACACACTGAGTAATCTTAGTTTAAATTCCATTCTGATTAACGAGTCTTTGAGGCAAGGCCAGAAAGCAGTAATCTATTTGCGAGCAACAATCTGCTCCTCAGAAAGACAGTGCTCAAAAGATAAGAAAATTAAATTTAAAAATGCTCTACAGAATATATCAAGAAACTAATAAAATATTTCTAAATTTGGATATTTGTATTTCTGACACTTCAAGGGGGATAGTTGACATTCCTGGCCTTAACAAAGAGTAAAATTTTGTACAGTTGAAAATTATTAACTTCTTTTGTACTTTTTTACACATCTGGAGCCAAGTACATCTAGAAAAATAGAGACTCACAGCCTTAAGTGGGGTCTGATTACCTAAGGCAAAATTTCTGAAAGTATAAAATAGGAGGAACATTTAGTTAGTAATTTAGAATAATTGTCAGTGGTAATTAGTAGGAAAATGAAATTCCTGGAGTCACAATCTTCAGGCTTCACAAATATTAACCCAACAGGATCTTAATGGTTGGTCAAAAAAAGTCTCTTTAAGGATCTTGACAGGAAGAGGAGAAGAATCATTGTGAAAGACAGTCTTTCTCATAACAGGGAAAAATGACATTAGCTAAGTAAAATTCTGAAGCTCAACTTCAGCTAGATTAAGATTCAGTGGCTTACAGATCAAATTATTTCAATTAATTTCCTCTGTGCCTGAAATAAAGCACATTTAAAATATAAAATTATATATATATATATATATATATATATGCATAGTACCTTTTAATAAATTAAGTACTTAAGTAGTCTAAGGAAATGTTTCAGTATCTCTATGTGAAAGCCACTAGTAAAAGAAATCATAGAAAACCTAAATAAATGCAAGACTATTTATATTCATAATTGAAAATTCTGAAAGTTAGGATGTCAGTTCTTTCTAACTTGATCAGTATGTTTTCCAATTCCCAGCAAGCCATTTTGCAGTTATCAACAGATTGTATTTTACAGTTTAGACACTTTAGACATAAGGCTCAGACTATCCAACAAAATTCTGAAGCAAAAACAAAAGTAAAAACCCTGATGGCACACATTCAAGATTTCCTTTAGTATTAAGATAATTGACATAGTGCGGCATTACTGAAAGGACACACATATTGAATGACCAACCAAAATACGGAAATAGGTCCACTCAAATACAGACAACTGATTTTTTGACAAAATTTCAAAGTCAATTCAAGAGAGAAAGTAATCTATTTTTAACAAATGCTGCTAGATGTCAACATGCAAAAATGAACCTAGACAAAAACTTATACCTTTAATAAAAATCACCTCAAAATTTTCATAAGCCTAAATGTAAAAGTAAAACTTGTCAATTAACAGAATGAAATAGGAGAGAAAAATGTATATGGTAATGTGTATGGCACCTTATTCTTAGATTCATCCTTGTTCACAAGGAAAACACTAACAATTTGGAATTTATACCCAAAGTGCATGCAGCGGTAATGACAGGGTGTATTTTGAACCTTGTGTCAATAGCAATTTAGCTATTATTCAAGCAAACCTAAACATAGGAATTATTGAAAATATGCCTCTAAATTCAGCTTATGAATAGCTTCCAAATTGTTCAGATGCCATCACGGCAACACTTAGAGATTCCTCAGTGGTCTTCACTTTCAGCAGTGAATAAAAATCCCCAGAGGTAGCGGTGAATTCAACATCGACTTTTCTTTCAGTAAGGGAACTAAAATTTGCTTTGGATATAATCCTCCTGGTGCTAACAAGGATACACTTTTGTATCTGGTGACCAACAATGATCTTGCACACTCAGGATGCTTAATAAATTAAACTTTCATCCCCAGTCCATTGACTTTACATGATCTCTTTGCCTAAAATTCATACTGCATTCTGTACCTTTAAGGGAGAGGAAAGTAAGCGGGGGTAGATACGCATATGCCTCACTGTGTTTTTGTATGTGGCTTGATATTGACTGAAGTAACTTCATGCAGAACATTACTGTAAAGTAAAATTCATGTCTGACCAAAGATACTACTAAGAGAAGCAGAAGTAAAGCCATTATCTTGGAGAAATGTTTGAAGCAGAAGTAAAGCCATTATCTTGGAGAAATGCATATTTGTATTTTCCAAAATATACAAAGTGTACCTTAGAATAAACAATAAGAACATAAAGAACTGAATTGTAAATGGGCAAATGAACCAGTAAGACAAATCACTACTGAAATGTGCAAATGATAAATGAGCACATGCACACCATTTATGATTATGGAATTACAAATATAAACAATGAAAAGTGACTACCATAAATCATTAGATTGGTTTAGATTTTTTAAAAAGCTGATGTTACTAACTGCTGATGAGAATGTTACTCAATGCACGGACACTGATGTGCTGGCCATGAGAACAGAGTGCATTAATCACTCTGGAACACAGCTGGGGTAGCTTCTTAGAACAGCAGAAGTAGGCACATGATATAATCCACATAATCTACCAAACAATTGCAGAAGTTTGTGCCTACGCAGAAATATTCATGTGAATGGTCATAGAAACTTTAGGATAACCATCCCAAATTAAAGGAATCAAATATCCTCCATTAGGTGAATGTACAAACAAAATTATATACATATATATGGGGGGAGGGTTCTTAAGTGGCATGGATAAATACTAAATGTACCCGCAAACAGAAATAAACCAGCTTGAAAGGGCTATATGCTACATTATTCCAATTGTAGAAAACATAGCAAAATAATCTAATCATGTAACAAATGTATAAAACAATCTTATTTCATGAGACAAGGGAGTAAGCTGCAGATCTAACACCACACATGACAGCACCTTGTAAAGAAAAAAGGAAATAAAATGCAGAAATGGAAGATGAGTGCTGGACCTAGTCTTTAATTCTCCTCTGGAAGTGCATGTTCACAATTCTGAATCCATACAGAGTCAAACGGAGATTGAACATTAAGTAGAGGCTGTGGGAGAATGGAAGCCAGGTTTCTCACTGAGGAAGTGTTAGTCCACGAATAAACAAAGGATAGAAGCTGGAATTATCAGTGTGTTAATAAACTGGAGCTACAAAGTCAACACGAATCTGCATATCACTATGGTCACATGTTGAAAAAATGTAGATATTTATAATTAAATGTATCACTATATTTCTATGCCCTGTTAGCTGATATGTCTCACAGGCTGATAATATGGTAGCAATTTTTCTTAACAAATCAAAGAAGCTGTCTTTGCAGAAATGGCTGATTTTAAAACTAAGAAAGATAATACATAAAATAAGTCTCTTATTTTACATAGCGCCAAATAGGAAAAGGGTGTTCAAAAGGAAACAGTATAATGTAGGTGTGTCAAAAGTTTTGGGAGCCAAGTAGTAAATTTGTTTGATATAACACATAAAGCAAAGTTAACTCATAATTTAAACTCAAAAATATTTATAAGCATATGCTATTGTAAATAAAAAGTTAAACAAATGTGAGGAAACTGGCAAGTTTCTTATGCAGAAAAATTCCAAATTATTTGGTTAGTCAGTTTTTCTCTAGGAAGGACAAAGTTCCACACTCATTTTTATGGACTATGAATTGGTGTCTCTTTTGTGTGGAAAACAGAGAAAAAATGTAAATCTATAGAGTTGTTTCTGACAAGAAATGATCTAGGTGATCAAGGTTAACATAAAAATTATATCATATTGATCATATATATCCTTGACATTCATGATGAGAATAACAATTTAGCCTTGTTATCTTTTTCACCAGTGTATAGGACGTTTTTCAAACGAGTTGACCATCAAATTCCATTTGGTCAAATTCCCCAGAACACCTGGCTAAATATTCCTTAAAACTGTCAAGGTGATCAAATTAAAAAAAGTTAAAACATATAGCCAATTAAAAAGGTCCTAACAGATATTACAACTGAATGGATTATGACATCCAAGATGGAATCCTAGAACAGAAAAAGAATGATGAAAAAAATTAAAAAGTCTAAATAAAACATGGACTTTATTTGATAGTGATATGTCAATATTGGTTGATTACTTGTGAAATTATATATTGTTTATAAGAGGAAATACTAAATATGGAGTAAATTATATTATCTCTGAAACTTGTTATAAATTTTTTAAAAAACATTAGAAAATTCAGTATATATATAATGATACATGTATATTTATATAAATATTCAAAATGTATTATGTATCTATTAGCCAATATACAGTAAACTCTATAAGATAAGACATAGGAGAAAACACTTATGCACTTGGGTAGGCAAAGATCCCATGAAAAACAAAAATACAATTTATAAAAGAATAATTCACAAATTAGACTTCAAAATCTTAAGTTTCTTCACTTCAAAGACACCATTAAATGAAGAAAAAGACAACAGAACCTAATTGCAATTCATGTACTTGATAAACTATGTTAACCCAGAGAAAGGAATCTATTCATTAGGAATGACCAAAACATGTTTTGAAAATAAGTTGACTTGAGCAGACACCAGCAAAGAAGATTGCACATGAACACATGATAAGATGTTTGGTGTGGCTAATTATTACACAAATGCAAGTTAAAGACACAATAAGACATCACTACATACCTACTATAGTGATCAAAATTAAAATACTGACTACAGAAAATTTTGAGATATTTGGAAGAAATAGAACACCTTAACACTTTTGTAAAAAAGATAAAATGCCAGCATTTTAGGAAATAGTTTGGTATTTTTCAAAGGTTGAGGATATAAATACCACATAGCTTAGCCTTGGTGTGCTTAGATATTCTCAGAAGAATAGGGAAATAAAAGCACATGTACATAAAAATATTTGTTCATTAATATTTATTTGATGTTCATTTATAGTAACCCCAATTGGAGACAACCCAAATGCCCATCAATATGTAAAGGGGTAGACAGGCTGTGGTATGTTCAACAGATGCAATATTTCTCAACAATGAAAGAAATGAGGTATAGTTCTGACAAACCTTATTGAATTTATTTTAAAGTACAATAGTTTATTTTATATCTGTTATATAAATAGAGGGTTTTTAAAAATAAAAACATGGAAGCCTGCGGCACCCTTTTCTGTCCATGCCGCGTCCTAGTCCATCCACGCCTTGTGACAATCGCTTCTCCAGGAAAAGGACACCGCATGTGGGAATTGGGCGCGGGGATCTTGGAATGTTTTGTACTGATAACTGTAATTTGTGTAGTTCACATGTGTATGTTTTTATGTAATGCTCAATATGGAGTC
>PVLA01006061.1:0-132120 GCA_004027455.1 Hydrochoerus hydrochaeris | reverse complement strand
AGTGTCTCATCAATTTTGGGGTCTGTATGACGTTGAGTCAGTAATTCAGAAATTAGAGTCCAATATGAAAAAGAAATTACTGGTACCTTCTCAGGACCAAAAGTTTTATAATAATCTTTAAGAGCATCACCTACTCTTTCCCATCGTTTAGTATCAATGGAGCCCTCCGGAGGGAACCAGGGGCACACCTTATGTATAAGTTGAAAATACTGCAATAAATCTTTAGTTTTTACCTTTATCCCTCTCACTTTGAGGGCCTTACTAAGGCTGGCAACGAACAATTGGTGTTCACTTAACACTTGACCCATGCCGATTACGTTCACTTACCGTGATTCGGACGAGACGTCAGGCAGTCGTCTGTACAGATCACAGGGATGGAGTCCCCCCAGCTACCGTGGCCACGGCTTTTCCTCTGTGAATGATCCTTCGTTGACCTCCTCGTATTGGGGGCCCATGCTGGGCGCCACTTGATCCGGCCTGCAGACCAATGCGTGGGTTTTCCCCTAGAGGAAGGAAAACGGGGCGGGGGCAGGGTGAAGAGAGAGAGACGGAGGCAAGTTGAAGTTTCCCAATCAAACCTCGTTTTATTGAACAATACTCCTGGCTTATAAAGAAGCGGGGGCGGGAAGTTACGGATGGGTCACTGTCATTTCCTGGGTGGGGCAAGAGGATCCTGGGAAATGTAGGCCGACGCACTGGACGCCCACAGGAGGGAGAGATGGAGTGGCAGCCATGAAGCTATCATGCTGCTCCCTACAATCTGATTTGAAGGAAATGCCTCCAAAGCTGTAAATGGCAAAGTCCAAATTTTGTAATTTAAAGAGTGTGAGCAACTCTCCACACAGACTCATGAGCAAAATAAAAGTCATGAGAATTTTCAATGCTACAGTTATACCTGTGGATGGAAATCAGGTCAAGAATGTATGTTTGGTACATTTGTTACTTATGGTCAGTATTTGACATTTGATTATTTTAAATTTTTGT
Organism: Hydrochoerus hydrochaeris; assembly: GCA_004027455.1. Lineage (NCBI taxonomy): Eukaryota > Metazoa > Chordata > Mammalia > Rodentia > Hydrochaeridae > Hydrochoerus > Hydrochoerus hydrochaeris. The sequence continues at coordinate 131,136 of PVLA01006061.1, read as the reverse complement.
CTGAACCTTACAAATAACTATAGAAAAGTGACAGAGACTGAAGTTCAATTTGTGTAAACTAGTAAATAATATTCGTGAGAAAGGTGTTTTGTAAATTCCAATGTGGCCTACTTTTAAATGGTCTGAATGTCACCAGACAGTATATATGTGAATATTCATATATTCAAATATTGAAAGGTGATTTTAAAGGGATAAACATTTCAGGAAGTAAAATGATGCTTAAGCCTTGAAATACTGATTTTATTAATTGTTACTATGTAGAAATGGTGCGTTTTGTTCTGTGTTTTATTTCATGGTCCCTATACTAAAGGCAGAAAATAATAACTAGCAACCTAAAATTGCTGTCATCAATTCAAACACACTCATATTCCCCCAAAGAGAAGTGGTTTTTACATGTATCCTAATATCTTGTACTCCTACCCACCCAGATGAACTACTACTGGGGTAAACCTTATATATGATTTACTTAAAAGAGGATCAATACAAACACTATTTGATAACCTAGTTTTGTTTGCTTACCAATTTTATACTTAATAGATCATCTATATCTTTACATTGCTACTAATAATTGCAGTAGTATTATGTACTAAAATATTGAAGTGATTTAAAATAAGAGTTACTAGTAAGAGGATTTACAGTACTTAACCTACTACTGTGCACCATTGTAACACTATAAATGTCATATATTTTCATATTTTGTTTGGCTTTCAATGTGATTTGTGCATTTTGTATATTTCTGTACTTTTTAGGAATTCATATTCTTTCTTCCAAATTACTAATCAGAGACTTCTCCATATTTACTGTGCTTCTAAATATGTCAACTTTTTTTTGTTGTTGTTACTGGGGATCACACTCACAACCTTGTGCTTGCTAGGCAGGTGCTTAGGCCACTGAGCTAAATCCCTGGCCCTATGTCAACCATTTTTATAGAGCATGTATCAAACAATTATGTCCTCTTGGACATTGTCTATATATTTTTTTATTATAGAGGGCTTATGCTGGCATGCTTGAGATACAATGGCTCCGTATTTTCTTGATTTGTAAGACTTGTGTGTTTGACATACATTATATCAGTATCCTGGAGTACCTTAAAATTCTGGTTTTAATTTTGTTTGCCAGTGATCCTATGTTTTATTTTCTGAAACAAGTGAAATGTTTAACATTTTAAACACCAACAACTTGAGAACAAATAAATATAAATAAGTAATTTTTAAAAAGGAGCAGAGAAGAACCTTTGACAATGTATTTGCTATTAATGAATGCACAGTGCTCTGTAAAATAATCATGTTAACCAGTACACTGGCCTTCCTGCATCATCAACATTTCCTTAATAGTCTGTCAAGCGATGCTGCATCAAGGGGACCATTAAAGAAATTAGAGTCAGCTGCTGAAGCTGAAATGTTTACATCCTAGAAAAGCCTTAAAAATTATGATTAAAACTAAAGACTCCATTCCTTTGATTGTTTCACTGTCTGGAAGGAGTTTGTGATTGTAACTCAATTTCTTTGAACAAATATCTGAGCAGAAGATCATAATGTCTCCACAGCTAGTTCCTTGTGGATCTACCTTTGTGCCTTTTCCAGGACTTCAGCCATCAATATCTGATTCAAGCAAAAGGTAATGTAGGTTAAATTGTAATACTGAGGGTTGAAATGATGAAAGCAATGTTCAAATGTTTTTGTTGACTAGGCTAAAGTTATAATTATTAGCTATTTACTTGTTTATTTCTCCAAGGTAGAGGATTTTTTTAATAACCTATGGTTTTAAAAAACTAATATTGCATGCTTTAAATGTATTTACTTTAATGATAAACAAGATATACAATTCTCAAAACTCTCTTTAACATTTATTATTCATTAAGCCATCTATTTTTGAAATATTTAAAAATAATTGAGTATATAGAGTCCTCTGACTTTAAATCATTATTGAATTGTTTTAATTTGATCTAATATCCTTTCTCTAACATTTTACTTAAATGGAAAGTATCTAGAATGTGTCACACTCAACATTTGTTCTGAAATCATGCAGTCACATCATTAAAGATACTTGTTAGAGGGTTATATGTTTATGTATAGCATATGGGTAAGCATCCAGTGAAGGGGCATTCTAATGCATCATCATATCGTGTCTGACTTTTTCTACAATGCAGTGGCTAAATAGCTTTCTCTCAAAATGCCTGTTTCTGTTCCTTTTATCAGTATATTTTAGGCCAGCCTGCCAGCATTGCAGATGGGATTGTTACAAATACATTGATGTCACCAGTCAAGGGAATAATTCTGCCTAATGAGCAGGGGAAGTGCTAACCAGTTTTTTATTACTGACAAACAGTCATGAGGCAGCAAGAAGGAAACTCCTGCAAAAAAAAAAAAAAAAAATCTCTGTTCCACTAATGCTGTGGTTTTTATGACCAACACTTAGAACTAAAATGCTTCTCCCTTAAATAGACTATTTGAAAGTGTTTGGATAATAACTCATAATGAATAATTTTTATAGGCCTTATAGGCTTTAAGTTGGGTTATAAATCATTGGAACATAAGTCAATACATGCCATTTTATTTTATATATGGTTGAACATATCTAAAAAAGTGAGGAAACACATCATACATAATTTGTTTTGCGATTATTTTGTCTTATGTTCAGAGGAAAACATAGACTAATAAAATTCTTACTATCTAAAGACTTTCTAATATTTATAAATACTTGAGCCTACGTGTAGTTATAATATGGAGAGCAAAATATTTTTCAAAGTAATTTTCCACATGATTCCAAATTTCTAGAAAATGTTGTTTTACATGAAATTAAAAGGACTTGTGTTTCTGTAGATTTACCAGAAACATGCCACTCGTGAATTTAACTAATTAGGAAACTGAAAACTGAAAAGTTTTTATATAAAACACAAGCTTTTCATTTGGAAGCAAATATTACAGAGATGTTCATTTTCTAGAATTGATTGTGACACTGGAATTGGTGATACATTATCTCTCATTTCACTATTGACAGCCTTTGCAAAAACCTTTTGATGTATTTAACTGGAATCGATCTGAGGCTAAGAAACTTGAGAAGAATAAGAAGGAACAGTAGGAGAAATTTGGTACTTGAGCAATAGTTAACAGTGAAAGGGATGTGTTCAGTTATTGCTCTATCACTTTGCATTTAAGAGGGACACCTCTGTTTATATTGCATGTACTCTGGGCCTTCTTTAGTATTAGACGAAATTTAATTCTAAAGAACTACCTGTAAGAAGGAGATCGTGACTCTTCATGTCTGGTCTTTTTGCAAATAAAGTAGAGGGAATGGTTTCTGAGTCTTCCAAATACACTCTATTTGTGTTGCAAAATTTCACTTTTATTAGATCCCAGCCTTTCTTTTTCCTTTCCCTCCCTCTCTCCCTGTCTCCTTCCCTCACTCTGTCTTTCTGTTCTTTCTTTCTTTCTTTCTTTCTTTCTTTCTTTCTTTCTTTCTTTCTTTCTTTCTTTTCTTCTTTCTTGCATCCTTTCTTCTCTCTTTCTTAGCATTTTTGTCATGCTGGAGATTGAATCTAGCCCTTGTAGCTTGAGAATTCTTGGATAGTTTCTTGTCCTTCAGCTTGGATGTTTTCATAGCATTGCTGAACTAAACATTTTAGGAAATCTGGTTCCTAATATACTGATTCTCACAGCTGATTACAGTGAGAAATGAATTCCATTCTATGTTTTCTATGTTTTAATAATTTTTCATGTGAATTGTGCTCCTTAAGTTTGGTCCATGTTAAATTTAGTTGGAACTTTTCAAATCGTAACTGTATTTTTACTTAAGTGAAAGTTTCAGAGTAATTAAGCATGTATCTTTCATATGGTGAAAGGGCACATGCTGATTCACAAGAAGAATAATGGTTTCCTAATAATATTCTTCCCCATGAAAGAAATTCAAGCAGCTTTTAAAGTACTTGAAACTGTAAAAGTAATGATCCCATATTCAGAAAATTGATTTGATTATTAATATCGCTCATTTTCCATCACCCTATTTCACTAGTATCATTTTTTATGACATGTAAATAATTCAGAATACATTTCAGGTAGTTTTGCCTAACTTTATGGTGATATGATGCTTCTATATCTATACTTTCAACCTTTATTTTTATACTTTATACATAAATAATAGAGAACACATTATTGAAGCTACTAAATGGCTCTCATAAATGCTATGAGATTCACTTTTTACTATTAAAATGAATAAAAGTGCTATTTTGTCATTTCAAATTCCATTTGTTTCCTCAATTAGGATTTTTGAGGCATGTTCTATAAAATTAACACAGAGTTTCATACAAAAATGCAGGGCATAGTTCGTGATTTTGTGGTGACACTTGAACAGAGAACAATACATTCAACTCTAAAGAAAAATGACATAGTAGGAACTAAGAATAAGAGTGAGTGATATGAGTGTACAGGGATACATTGTGACCAATGTGTTAGGCAGTTTCATTGTTTAGCAAGTGTTGTACAGTGTATTTATGCCAATTAAAATGGCCACAATTTCATTAGGTTATGCAATTTTATGGGGCCACCATTCTCTATAATTTATAAACATATTTCACACTTATTTCCAATCTTTGTATTTATTCTGATATATTTATGCATATGGCATCTATAATATAGGAAAATGAAGATTACTTAATACTGAAAATAAATCTTATAAGACAAATCTGAACTTGCTTATTGTACATCATATATTATGTATTTCATGGCATTGAAAAGCTGACAGTATATTAAAATATTATTTTGATCAACTCATTTATAGCATTGGAAGAAAGTGAAAAAATTTTAATGGAATATGACATTAGTAATAAGACAATCATTTATTTGCCATCATTCTCAGTGGATATCATGGACTACTGAACAGTCATCACATACTTTTGCTTAAATTTTTTGATATTCAAATTATTTTCAGAGGCGATGCTCACTGCTTTTCCACTTTCACTCTGAATTCTTGGGCGTAAGTGATTCTCCATACTCAGTTTTTTGAGAAGCTAGGATTATAGGTAATCCTGTGCCTGGCAACAATTCTTGATTTGTCTTGGCAAACTACATCCTCCCTGCTCTATCTTAGCTTGCATGCATACCACGTGAAATGTATTTTTATAAACATTCCTTTTGAGCCCCATCCTAATCCAAGCCCCCAATTTGAGACTGAAGAATGTGACCAAGATTAATTTTTTTTCATGCATAAAATTATTTAAAATATTGTTTAAAATTACCTTTAGCTATGTATACAAGATATATACAAAACATGAATATATTTTGCATTTACATGGATCCCTTCCCAAGATATCTCATTGTGAATAAGCAATTATTCCAAACTACAAAAAAATCCCCAGAAGTTTGAAACATTTCTGGGCCCAAGCCTTTTAAGAAATGATACACAACCTATATTTAAATTAACATATATTTATTTGAATATTTGAGTAAATGTTTATATAATATACATACATTTTTAGCTACATTTTATCCTTTGCTTGTGTGAAATACAGCAATAATTTTTCTGAAAATGTTGATGAGAAAAATACTTCTTTTTAAATTTTGCTTTCCCTGCATTGAAGAACACACTACTAATTCACTTGATGTAACCCTGAAAGTAAATGCTGCAAGAAATTGTTAGGTGAGAAATCCAAATAATATGAGTGCATGTAAAGAAGGGATGATTACAAACTAAAAAAGTATCTAGAAAACACTAAAAATTGTTAACATGATTTGCAAAGTTGTAAACATAATAAAAGGAAAAAATAAACTTTTATATGGTACAATTCATCTAACACTCAGCAAAAGTATCGAGACTGAATGCCTAATCAGTATATCTGGTACTGTCATAGGTACCAAAAACACAAGGAAAATGCACAGAATAGACGCAACTACTGCTCTCACAATTTTAGAGGCAAGTAAAAGCCATTACTGGCAGCTTTGGAAGAACACACAGCAAGAAACATGCCCTCAAATCAACTCTTGATGAGGCCGAGAGTTAGATGTTATTAATGATGCATTCCATCTGGTAGCTTCCTATTTCAGTCTATTTTTGCTCATTATTCATGTCAGCAAAGGCTAAACTGCTTCCTTTCTGATCAAGGAAAGTGTATACCTGCAAATAACCAACTTTCTATTATAGAAGTATCTTAAAGCTATACTTCTGTTTTAGATACTATAATGTGTTTATTGTATATTTGATTTCTATAGCCTCCTTGAAAGATACAGACCATAAAAGAGGCAGTTCCAGTGTGTTGCATTATTTCAAAAAGAACAGAATCCAGGAAATGAGAATACATGTTTATCTCCAAGACTTTGGTGAAGAAGAAAGTTCAGCTGTTACAAAACTGAGAGCTGGAGAAAGCAGGGCAAGCCTGGGAAGAGAAGCAAAAGAAAGTTTACTGAATGTTTCTTAATGTTCAGCTGAATATTTTTACTGAATATTTGTTTCATAATTAAACTTAGTTGAGAAAATAAAGAAGTATCATGACATGCTCGATTATTCATATCATCCAGCAAATCAGAACCATGCATTTTCAAATTAACAAATGTGTTCTGCCTTTTGGAGAAAGGTTATTTGGGAGTTTCTGTTTCCTTGCATACATGTCAGATGGCAGGATCCACAGACTGCTAGCCGCTGCCTGCTGATAGTTGCCAACTTTGGATGCTAACAGGGTGTTAGATGTAACTATTACAGGGTAGTTTTTAATTCTATATGTATTAGTAAGCATCTACTATGTTCTTCATACTGACCATACAATTATAAGCAAAAATTTATTAGTACTTCTTTGGTGAAACTTGAAGTTTAGTGAGGCTTTAAGAAGCTATGCAATGAAAAACTTTATCTTCCTCGAAATAATTCTGAACTTTTATAGAATTTGGATGTTATAATTAGAATTAATTGGGAAGGGAGAAGATGGGGATAGAAATTAGTAGGTAGATCAAAATGCCTACTTTCTTAGACACAATAAAGTGTTGAGAAGAAAGAAAGTGGGTGGTTATTTCCTTTCCAGTACTTTCTCCTGTTTCACTATATATCAATCACACCAAGAATTCAATCCGGCAGTTTTTACAGTCATATCTAATTAAAGGTCATGCCTTAGAATAGAAGACTTGGCACATCACAGTACTTTCAATGGTGTGTAATATTTTGCTGCTATTTTTGTGGGTTGATACAATTGGTTTTAGTGTTTTCATTTTTTACTTAAAGTTTTATTTTGATTTGTCGTTTCAAATCTTGTATTGAAAATAAATTTATGCTTAAAGACAAGTTTCAATATCTTTAAGTCACATTGCTAATGTGAACACTTTTCCCTTTTTCTTCTTATTCTATTAAAAGATTTTTAATGTTCCATCTACCATAGACAGTAGTATTAATATGTTCTCCAATAAAAAGATTTAGGTAAAACTGCATAATTCTGCCTGAACTGTGAGAAGGGTATATTTGACTTCAGTTTACATGAGAGAAGGTTTGGAGGATGAAAATCAGAAATTTAATTAGGTTTGGATATGCTGGCTTGGTAATGTCCACTGGAGAGCTAAGCAGAAAAGTGGAATAGGCAGTTGAATTCATGAGTTTGGGAGAAAGGACTGGGCTGGAGATAAAAATTTGACAATCCTGGACATATACATGGATTACTGTTTGAGTTAAGTTATAAAAGGTAGTTTTAGTTTAGTAATGAAGAAGAAACAGCAAAGGGTCTTCATCTGTACTGTAGGAAGAAATGAGAAGCCCTGGAAGTCAAGTGAAGGTGTTTGAGGAGGAAGAGACTGGTTGAGCCTAATGCTAATAGAATGAGTAAGGTGAAGTCGATGCTTGACTTCAGCATTGTGCCAGGTAAGTGGTTACTTTGGTAGAGATAGAGTAGGCTTAAGAAAGAAAAGTAAGTAAGGAATTGTAGTCAGTATTTCAGACTTACTGTTAACCAATGTTGTGGGCTGAATTATGTTGCACCAATTTTTTTTTTTTTATTGAACCACTCACTCTCAGTATCTCAGAATGTGACTATATATAAAAACAAGTTTTTTCAAGTGGTGTTCAGTTAAAATGAGGCCATCAGGTTGGGCCTTAATCCAACATTACTTGTGTCCTTAAATTTGAATATACAGAATGTTCATGCAGAGGAAAGGCCATGTGGGACACAGTGAGAAGGTGGCCATCTGTGAACTGGCTGCAGGAGAGATCTTTCCTGGTGTCGCCTTGATCTTGGACTACTAGCCTCCAGAACTATGAGAAATAAATCTGTTTAAAACTCCCACAAATCTATGGTAATTTGTTGTAGCATTAGCAAATTCAATATGTTTCAGTATTGCTCTTTTCAATATGGCTCGGAACTATAAAGGGTGATCAAACTATATGGTTCATATTTAATTAAAACATTGTTACAGTAAAAGACACGTGTGCCTGTTTTTCTATATCTGTCTATTTGTCTAGCTATTTAACTGTCTGTCTAGATCTATCTATCTATAAGGAAGAAAGGGAGAGAGGGAGGGAGAGAGAAGGAGGGAAGGAGAGAAAGAGAGAGAGAGATTCAGTAAATTTAACTTTCATAGGTGTTTCTTTTAGGATGGTGTTTCGGACATCTGATCTACCATATTGTAGTAGCAGAATCCTGAATTAGTTTGGACACTTTTTGTGTGTGTGGTAAAGCAATTTGCTGTTATCTAAGAGTATGTCGTCACTTTAATCATAATCAGTGGCTTGTTTTTGGTTCAGTAGAGTTATCATTAAATTCATAGGCAGTCTACTGAAAGATAATTGTGAGTGTTTCTGGCTGAATTCTTTAGAAGATTCTGATACAGAGTTTGAGTTGGAGTTATCTTGGGAAAAGTGCAACTGCAGGAAAGGCAGCTCTTTGTAGCTGAGGTGACCCTAAAGCAGGTGGCAACTGGAAATTGTGCAGTGATTGCTGAAAGAAGAGACTGTGAAGCCACATTTCCTTGTCTGTTCCATTCACTTCTGTTGTGCTTAGCACATGATAAAATGTTCAGACATCATATTTACATATTGCACATTTCTCATGTATAAGTACATTTTATCCAAAGTTTTCTAAAATGCCTGTTCAGGTATGATAACTTTTGATCAGATAAAACAACATATAGTAACAGAAAACATAAATTTGAGTAATGTAAGTCAGGTTCAAGTATGTGGAGTTTGGAGTTAGGCTGTCAAAGAAGGATAACTATTTCCAATCCTTAAATATTTTTGTGATTTTGAGGAAATGTATCTGTTTCATATACATAAAATGAAGATATTAAAACTAGAGATTTGTTCTAGGGAGTAAATACAACAGCATGTCTAAGTGCTTAGCATATTACCAGGCATTCTCAATAAATGTCTTTTTAATATTATTATTGTCTCTGTTTATTAATATATTTCTGTCTTAGTTACTTTTCTTATTGCTGAGACAAAATACCAAACATTCAAAGTTAAAAGAGGGAAGGTTTATTGTAACCCACAGTTTGTCAAGATTTCAGTTTAGAGTTGACTAGCTCCAAGGCAGGGTAGCATGGCAGAGGGGCATCACAGAGCAGGCAGGAAGAAGGCAGCACACAGCATGTGACGACAGCAGCCCTCTTCCTGTCTCATATATTACCCAGGATACACTCCCTTAGGGCAGGTAGCTCTCACATTTTTAATCTTAGCATTGCACCATGAATCAATCCCAGCATGACATCCTTGATCTCAGCATTGGATTCTCTAGACCCAGCCACCTCTGAAAAGCTCCACCTATGAGTGCATGAGGCTTTAGGGGACACCTAGACATAAGCCATAAAAATTTCTTGTAACTTTGAAGGGGGCACCTTTATACATTTCTATTTCATATCCTGCTATTATCTGATGTACTTCTTAAATTTTAGCTATATTAAACTTTTGAAAGATTCCTTGAGTGCAGTGTACTTTTTCCTCTTTGCGTTTGTTATTTCTTACATTAGAAAAGAAGCAATTGTTTGTAAATAACCTACATATAACTCTGGATTCCTGCCCCTTCTTCCTTGATCTCACTCCCGAGTCATCACTGTTTTCATTTCGGCTTTTCATACTTTTGCTTTAAAAAAATATGCAACGGTTGGAAAGACAGATATCCTTTAAATGATATTTTACTTCAATTACTTTAAAAATATTTTCTGAAATTTATGAAAATGGATATCATGTTACACATAGTATTAGGCTTAGGTCTTTCAGTATTATGCTACTAAGATCCATTCATGTTGTTGAACATTGCTGTATTTCATTAATTTCTACTGTAACCCTCTTGTTTAATTATGTGATAATCTGTCCAGTTTGAGTGTATATTTAAGCTTCTTTTTCTGTTTACTGCCATGCAGTACTACTTTGTGCATTCTTGTATATACATCCTCATGCATATGTAAAATTTTTGTATAGCATTTACCTAGGGATGTAGCCATTTTAAGTACATAAATATTCAGTGTTACTATATAATACCATTTTGTTTACCAAAGTAGTTGCACTCACTCTACTGACAATGAAAATATTTTTAGTCATATTTAATAATTGGCATTGTTAGACTTCTTTATTATGCTTCACACTATATTGCATTTTCCTGAGTATTAATGAGGTTGTATATTTCTTTGTGAGTTTATTTGTAAGTACAGTTCCCTTTCTGTGAAATGTCATTTCTTCTCTTTGGTTGCATGAGCATTCTTTCTCTAATGATTTATTAAGAATTCTTTATCCATTCAAACCTGGCATGGTGGCAAAGAGTACAGTCATCACAGTACTCTGGGAGGCTGAGGGAAGAGAACTGAAAGTTTGAGTCCAACCTGAGTAATTTAGCAGCTTAGTGATACAGTGTCTTACAAAAACAAACAAACAAACAAACAAACAAACAACAAATTAAAATGTAGTTTAGTGCAAACTCCTTGGGTTCAATTCCAGGACAGAAACAAACAAGCAGGAATTCTTTACACATTCTTAATTTTTAAGTCTTACCAGTTTTACAAACCAATTAATGTGTCCTTGCTGGGAACTTTCTTTTTCTCATGGTTGTCCTTATATGAAAAATTATATATATATGACAGATAAAAGGAAAAGAGATGAAGAAAGAAAAATATACTGTAATGCAGCACAGACAATGTATTTAAAAGTGTACTTGATTTAGTACAATTGCCTTACATGTTTTATATGTTCCTTGGCCTTATTAGTCTGGCTATATGTATATATGATGATTAACTTTATAAGGTCTTATAAATAAATGAATCTAGTGCTAAAAAAGTAAAAGGAAGGTAGAGGGAAGGGAAAGATTAATTGAAATGTGTTATGTTCATGTATCAATTCCTTACAGTGCATGTAGTCATTATGTACTGTAGCTTTGTACTAATAAAAACAAAAACAAGATGAAATAAATCTAAAAGCAAAACAAAGCAAAACAAACCAAAACATTATTGCCTATCATTAATTTGAGCTTGTAGGATTTCCTAGTTTGTCAGTGACATCATTTATTACCTTAATAAGTAATCTTAATCTTTCCAGAAAAGATTTTATCCATATTTTATAGTTTTGTTTTGCATGTTAAGTATTGCTTCACTATTCAAAGGTCAAAAGTATATTTACCATTAAATTTTAATAATAGTGTAAGTGTTTTTAATCCATCAAGTGGTATAAGCTAATGATTGAATTTCTTCTTTCATTATTGCTATTTTTTTCTATTTGGATAATCAGTTAAAAGATCCATTTATTGAATAGTTCTTATTTTTCATATTGATCTGCCTATATATTAATAACATATATGTCAGACAATTTCTTGATTCTGTTTTTAACTCCACTAATGATTTTCTTTTTCTATACTACTTCTGTAATGCCTTAATGACTGCACCATTGTAAGAATTCTTGGTAAAGTTAGGGAATATCACTATGCCTGAATTACATAGTTTGACCTTTTACTTATTAAAAAAATTCAGCATATTAGGTTCAATAAAGTACCGTAAGTGATTTGGATAGGGACTTTATGAAATCTATAAATTATTTTATAAATACCATCTTGTTTTGCAATGTGATTACACTAATTTAAATTATATTGATAAATGATAAATCCATATGAACTTGAGAAGGAACTAATATAATTTATTCTATAATAGTTAATATATGATTTTCAAGAGGTTAAACATGCTCTTCATATAAATATAAAATGAAATCATGTCAAGTATTATTTTATTTTTTTATTTTAAAGAGAATAAAACCAAACAAAATAAAACAATAAAGCCAATCAATATAAAGCAGGGAAAGTGATACAAGATTTCAAAACAAGATAATAGGAAATCAATCATTGCTATCATAATGCCTCTTGTCTTCAAAATTACTACCTTTACCATCAGATGTAATACAATCAAACAAAACAGAACAGAACAAAACGAATCAAAACAAAACATTTAATTAAACAGTAAAATGGGGGGCTGGGGATTTAGCTCAGCAGTGTAAGTGCCTGCCTTGCAAATGTGTGGTCCTGAGTTCAATCCCTAGTACCGATAAAACAAAACAAACAAACAAAAAACCCCCAGTAAAGTGGAGCAAAACAAAACAGTGAGAACATTATAGGATTTCAAAAGCAAGACAGAAGAAAATTTCCCATAGTTGCTATGTTGCATACTGTTATCCTCTAAATAGATGCTCAGACTACCTTCTTTAGACCTGTATAGTCAATCCAACAATATATTCTTTAAGTTGTTTTGTACCTTGGTTGCTACTACTCAATCTGTGTTCTTCTGAGTTAGCCAGTTGCTTACCAGGGGTTGAGGGGAGGTTAGGGTCTCCTTGTCTCCCAGCCTGTGCGCTGACTGGCTCACTGAAGTGCACTTCCGGTTTCTACTCCAGGCCCCCAGTCACCACGGGCTCATGGGAAAGGTGCATCTTCATTCTCCTCCTGTCCCACAGTCACTGCTGGCTCTCCTGGTCCACAGTCATCACTGGCACACAGGAAGCGTGCATCTTGTTTCTCTTCTCTGTCACAAATTTTGTTCATCAATCAGTGAGGCAAATAGCAACACAGTACAGTCACCTCACAGAGTATTTGTTAAGGTATTTATTTCTGGGCAATGTTAGAATAAATTTACTATGTTAGTCTCTTTTCCCATAGTATCCCCTGCTTAAACCCAATACAAATGTGAATCATAACCTTCAGAATTCTCTTTTATATGGCAGAAATGCCTATCAGATAAAATTCTATGTATTAATGTCTCATCCTTCATAGTGTTAAAATATCACACACACAAAAGTAAAGCTTGGCCCTATAATGAATAAAGAAACACCTAGTAATGACTTTTACCTTTTTCCTAGTTTTAGATAATTTTCCCTAGAGAATTGATAGTGATTGTATCACTAGTGTAAGTTTTCTACCTTTTAAATATATCTTTGGGGAAAATATACTGGGACAATTGTATGACTGAAGTTTACTTAACTGTTAAAATGCTGTGAATCTGATACAGAGATTTGTAGATTACTGCTAATTTTGAAATATATTAAAGAATTTATCTTATTATTTAGACTCATTAAAGAAATGTAGAAAAGTTGTCATATATTTATTATAAAATGCAGATGTTTGTTTTCCTTATTCCTATACAATCAGAAGATCTATTCTAGGGGGTTGATGAAAAATGGTGAAGGGCAGTTTACAGAAACACAATGCATCATTAAAATGATATAGGCATCAACTCTATTTTTGACTAAAAATAATTAGGTTATTGAGCTTCATGTGTGTGTTATCTCTATTATTGTATCGATTATTTAAATGTCATCAAAAAACCTGTTAATGTAGTGGAAACTATGTTTGCTTTCATGTCTGTACTTAGTAAGTAGAAACATGTCAGAAAAGAAATGTTACAAGTCAGATATTTAAGTATTTGGCATCACTTATCAGGTGGTGTAAGGGGAATCCTTGAAGACACCCAGCTGATTCTGAAAGGCTAGAACTATTGACAAATTATATAGAATTAGTGGATACTGAAAAGTGAGAATTTTGAGGCAATTCTTGGAGAGCGAGCTGTTGTGTTCTCTGTCTATTTACATATAGACTTAATATATTCCTCATAATATGATGCAGTTACATCACTAAACTGATAAGTTACAATTATTATAAGTACAAACTCATTCAATGTGACTATATAGTATATAGTCTTAAATAGACAATACAGTATATTTAGGAGTATCAGTTGTTTGCCCTCACACTTTTTTTGCTGACTGGAAGCTGCCTGGGCTACCATTGTTCAGCATTATGAGAAAGTAACTGACTTGCATTTGGAGCCTGGGAAAATATAAAATTTCCAAGTTTAATGTATAGTTTCTACCAGATAAGGATTGCTTTTGTGTGTTATAAAGCTGAAAAACCACTAAGGTGAATGATTGTAAGACAGGGACCTCAGTATTTCCTCCAATAAATTGATCTGTAGAACTATTCTAAAGTAAGTCGTGAGATTCTTCTTTGCCTTATACCCTCATTTTTTCTGGAGGAATAAACTACATTAAATTAAAATAGATGATCTGCATTTTTAAAAGCAATTATAATGTTTATTCTAGGAACATTTATTAATTATCATTTTTTACTGACCACATCAGGTGTTTTGTATATTTAGTATCACCTTTAATTTTCCTAACAATCCTGTTAAATGGATTAACTGAGTTTTATAGAGAAGAAAGTTATATCAAAAAATTTTAAAAAGAATGACATATCATTTGACTCATCCTTTTTACCACTTACACTGTGTGACAAAATAAACATCTAAATACTTTTGGAAAAAATCCCTAGAAAGCTCATTAGTTTTATTATAATTTTTTTCTTGGTATTATAATTTTTTAGATAAATTATATTTGAGACTGTTTCTTCCTTCCAGTTGTGCCTAATTTCTCTAAATAATATATCTATTAAACATGATCGACCTATTAAAAGTATTCTTACATAAAAATACTAACAAATATTGAAGAAGTATTGAGAAGTCAGAGACATTTGTGCAGGAAATTCTGCCCACTAATGCATTATTAGTCATACCTATGAAGTCCAAAATGGAAGAGACTGTTTTGATATAAAACTTTATATTATTGGTGGGAAGTGTTAAGCAAAAATAAATGCTTTCTTCATTGTATGCTATTATCTTCAGGTGATTTTTCTGTCTTTTTAAAGTTTTTATTTTAAAGAGAATAAAACCAAGCAAAATAGAATAAAGGTTATCAAAACAAAACCAGTGTGACACAGGACTTCAAAACAATAGGAAATCAACAATGGTTACCATAATGCCTCTTGTTATCTTCAAAATAGCTGCAGATACCTTCAGACACAGTAAAAATCAAACAGAACAAAACAGGATAGAACCTATAAAAACAAAGCAATGAATGCAATAAAGGTCTTAAAAACAAGATATTAGTAAATCTAAAATGGCTGCCATAATATATCTTGTTATCTTTAAAATAGCTGCCCATGCCATTGGATATAATAAGATCAAACAAACAAACAAAAAACCAGAATAAAACCCAACCCAACAAAACAGTGAAAATGATACAGGATTTCAAAACAAGATGGTAGAGAATTAATAATGGCTACCACCTTCAAAAGGAGAGCTCCCCATAGATGCTACATTGCATATTGTCATCCTCTGAATAGATGATCAGACTGCTACCTGCAAAGTCAGTGAAATGCTAGATACTACAAGAATTAAATTGTATTTTACCTCAATAACTATCTTCACAGCCTGTGTTTCTCCAGATTAGCTGGTTGCTTATTACTGGGAGTGGAAATAGGAGTGGGGTTGGTTCTTCTTGTTTCCCAGCCCATGCACCAGAAAGGGCTGGTGTCTGGCTGTCCCTGCAGTGGCCCACACATGGCATCAATTCACAGAGAGGGCTTGATTCTTGGTGACTTCTGTTCTCTTCCTCTGCAGTCTGTGAATGGTGCTGACTCACCAGGAAAGGCCGGCATCTGGCTGTCCTCTCCAGTGGCCTGTACATGGCGCCAATTCACAGGAAGATTTCTACTTTCAAACTCACAACTAGAGTCTACTGAACATGACCTGACTTTCTGAGACCAAATGTTTCCTTCCCAGCAAACATGTTTCTCCCCAAATTGTGTTTTTTGTTTGTTTGTTTTAACACACCATCCTTAGTAACTCTAAATTACAGAGCATTATAACATTTTCCTTGAAGGTTTAAAGTGAGTAGTGCAATACAAATGGCCTTTGACTTATTATAGAATTAAATCCTAGTAATTCTTGATAAATTCTAAAAGTTAAGTTGAACATGTATTTAATATCCCAACCCATCAAACACCATTACTTAGTCTAGCTTACTTTAAAAGTGTCTAGGACACTTACATTAATTAGCCTATAGTTGGGAAAATCATTTAACATAAATCCTATTTTAAAATAAAAAGTTGATTCTGTGATGCAGTTTATTGAGTACTTGTACTTCATAAATCTGATCATGGTACATACACTGTGACAGTAGAATGAAGGTTATTTATGCCTGGGATCGTGTGACTGACTGAATGGTGTCTCTGTGGTCTAGTATCTTATCTCAATTTGCAAGACTGGGAAAAAATTCACAATTGAAAATTCTAGGTATAGTTTCTATTGAACATGTATCACTTTACACCTTCATAAAGTAGCTCATAAGTTGATATATGGCAAATTGGGCACTGTCAGTATTGCAATCTGAGCTAGAAATTACATAGTATCTTCTATCTATCTATTCATGAATAAATGGAAAATAAGTGTACATGTAGCAGGTGTTTTCAATTGTGAATGATAGTATGATAGCTGCCTATAGGCACATTGGTCATATTGTATAAGCTTATAAGCCTTTTTTTGTGATTTGACCAACTTTTATGTCTAGAATGCATATACAGCAAACAATGTGTGTGTGTATGTGTGTGTGTATATATATATATACACACACACATTGTGTTTGATGGTACTTTCAGGGAATACAAAATATGAAGTAAGAGAAATAATTGGAAACAATCATGATGTATCTGATATTTCATGTGTTGAGGTGATGTGGAGATACATACTCCTTATTAGATTTCTTTTTTACAGTCCTAAATATTATTCACTTTGGCTGCCTGGTATACTCTTAATAGAATAAAAATGAATAAGAAAAATGAATAATCTGTGTAATTTTCCTTTTCTTTTGTCTTTTTGATGACTTGGTTCAGAATCTCTCCCCTTGTGTAGCTGGTCAGGGGGCGTGAAGACGTGGAATCTCTTTGTGCTTTAAGGATGACAAAAGGTACCTTAATACTTAATCTAATTGCCTTTGTTTTTTGTTCCCCTTACTTAGATTTAAGACAACTAGAAGTTGCTTAATTTTAATTATTTTTTTAAAATATGGGAAAGAACAGAAAATAGGTACAGTAAATTAGCATTGCCTATGAGGAGTGAGCCAAAAGAGATATGCACACAAAGATATTCTTGGTTAGATTTGTAATATGTTTGCCATGGAAATAACAAGATAGTGAATTTCCATGTAAGTTATGACTATCAAGGATTAACAGGGGAGTCAGGGCAAACATTGATAGGTTATCATTATAATTTGTAATGAAAATAAATTTAGGAATCATTGCATTTTGGATTATTTTTTCATTACCATTGCATCACACAATATTTATATGTGTATATGTTATATCTGGGCTTGTGTGCACACACCCACACACATGCACATGATGGCTTTTGCTTTACTGTGGTTTGACACTTCTTTATACTTTGAAATAGTGCAAAGGTGATACCCATTCAGTAGAAATTATATCTAGAATTTTGAATTTAGATCTGTCCCCAGCTTGGAGTTCTTTCCAATGATAGTCTCTGGTGATGCTGGGCAGTGGCAGCAAGCCTCAGTCAGGCACCACACGGGTGAACAACTAATAATGTACACAGCATTGAATCTCCGTGTTTCCTAAATACTGGTATTGAATAATATGCATGAGACACTCAACACTTTATTATAAATATTTCTATTTGTGTTACTCGACTTTGGCCAATAGTAAGTTAATGTATGTCTGATTATATTTCTAGTAGCCTAGGCCAAGCTATAAAGTTCAGTGTATAGGTATATCAAATACATTTTTGACTCATAATACTTTTAATTTATGAAGGATGTTAATTATTAGTATTTGTCTTAGTCACTTTCATGTGACCAGGACAAAATACCTGGCACCCACAACTTAAAGTAGGACAGGTTTATTTTTGCTTATGGCGTCAGTCCATGGTTGGTGGGCTCCAAAGCAGAAACAGGATGACAGAGGGGTCTGACAGAGGAAAAAGTCCTCACCATTATCAGCCAGAAAGCAGGAGAGAAGGGGAGCAGGGGACAATACATTTTTCTAGGTCATGCTCCCAGCAACCCATTTGTAACCAGATCCCACCTCCTAACACCAAGTTCAGCTACTGTGCTTATCAAGGGATGAATCCACTCATGAGTACAGTGCCCCAGGGTCCAGTCACCTTTCAGAAGCTCTGCCTCTGAACATATGAGACTTTTGGGGGACTTTTTAGATCTAAATTAAAACAGTATCCAACAATATCTAAAGTTGAGAATCTTTGCGTGTACATAGAAATGCGCACATAAGTGTGTGTGTGTAGGTGTGTGTGTGTGTGTGTGTGTGCATGTAGGTGTGCATATGTGTAGGTATAGCTTAGTTATCTTCTACTGAATGACATTATTATAAATTTTATTTTTTAAATGTAAAGCAAACCACCAAATATCATTAGAATTTATCTCTGTTTCCTTATATAACTGACCAAGAGTTGAGTAGCTTTGAGTAAGTGTGAAGAAAATTAGATGGAAAAAGGAGGTGAGAAATACCTTAAAAGGGACTCTCAAGCCTTTAAAGTGAGATTTCTGTAGGCACACAGTAAAGGTTGGAGTAGAAATGAACAGGAAACAATTGCGCATGAATTAGGTAAACTATTTTCTAATGTGAACAAAACAGATAGTAAGCTTATTTATTTTTTTCTATAAATCCTCATTTGAATGATTGTTCTGTTGAATGGTGGGGGGTACCAGAATTTAGGAATGAATGTTTGGAAGTAGATAATCTATTCAGTAAGCAAAGGGCAAAACTTACAAATACCTTCAAATTTCCCTGTGATGATCTGCTGTTTGCAGTGCTCTTTGGTAATATTTTACAAATTATCCAGAAGTCTTTTCTTTTTAAAGTAATACCAATTTAGTAAAGAGGCAAGAGGCAAGAAGGCTAATAGAAGGACCATGGCCCAGCTCTGTGTCAGCCCAAGATAAATGAGTTTAGGCAACTCACTAAAAGTATTTGAATCAAATTTTCTTTTTTATAAAATAAAGTTGGTATGTGGTGTGTTGAAGTCATAGCCATATTATGAAAATCAAATTTTAAAAGTCAGTGAAGTAATAGATATATTGTATCTTTCTAATATTCATTAAAATGATGAGAAGACCAAAGTGCACATAAGTCTGAAGTATTAAAATTGAAAGAAAATTTGTTTTAAAATGTACAGAGAATTATGAGTTACAAGATAGACAAATTCTCTATGATGAATATGCTCATTATGTATATCTAAAAAGTACCAATAAAATATGACTGAAGAAAAAAAGACAAGACAGAAGAAGTAAGGAAGTAAGAAGTAAGAAAATTAGGAAGCCAAATTTTGGGTTTTCGAATTGTTATAAGGAAAAAAAGAAGGATGCTTTTCTCTTTCCCACTAATATATTGATTCAGGGCCTTTAAGGTTTGTAGTAAAGAAAAAGAAATGGTTACTCCTTTGTTCAAGCATTTGATCAGTAATCTATGGTCTAGTAGTTTTCAGGTAATATGTAAATTCTAAAGATGTAAGTGTAAAAACAATCATTGTGGTGACTTTCACAGAATTTATATTCTAATAAATTTATTTGGTATATTTGAGAACTGCTGTTGTCACCATTTTACAAAATGAGTGCATTAACTTCCTCAGGGATTCATAAATAGGACCACATACCACATGATTCAAAACAATAGAAATTTATTTATTTACATCTTAGGAGGTCATAGATTCAAACTCAAGATGGGGGTAAAGCCATGCTTCTTATTAAAACTGTGGGGGAGGATTCTTCATTGCTTTTTCTGGATTCTGCTAGTACTAGATATCCCTTGAACTGTGACAGTATGGTCCAATTTCTGCCTCTATCTCCTTAAGACCATCTTTCCTTTGTATCTGTTTCTGTGTACAAGATTTCTTCTTAAAACATTATCAGACATTTTGGATTGAGGACCCATTTTCTTCTAGTATGAAGCAATAATCTTAATTTAACTAATTATCTCTACAATAATTCCATTTCCAACTGAGATTACATTCTGAAGTAGTGTGAATTAGGACTTCAGCATGTCTTGTTTGGGGGCAAAATTTGTGTTACAAATAACATTGGCTTTAGAGAGAATAGAGGTAAGCATACTGTAGCACATTTGGAAAGGGAATTTAGTTCGTTTGAAAGTAACATTTTCATAAATGCAAACTCACCCAAATTAGACTTTGCAAGTGGTACAGATAGAGGGAGAAACCCTTTTCTCTAGGATTTGGAGAGATTTTACATTTTTCTTCATTCATTGCATTCAGAGCACCAGCAATGGAGTCAAGAGAACTCTATAGTCGGCAAACACAGAAATAGATAAAAAATTCTTAAGGAGAGTTGTATTGGGAAGTATGTATATTAATATACCATCTGGGTATAGATTTTTCAAAGAGAACATCACAAACAGAGCAGAACTAACATGAAATCTGTTGAACCTGTCTACTAAGATGAGAACATTCAGGCAGGTAAAAACTTGTCTGCTGTAAGTAAGTAATAAAGATATTATATGGACTTTATAACCAATATTGCAGAATCAAAGGGAGAGTGTGGGGAGAGGGCAGTAGCATCAAGTAACACCAAGTAGATATACAGGAAATCTTCTTTTGATAGTGATCTATATTCACCTTAAGATCCATGAGCAAATGTCTGCAGAAGTTTGACATCCTGAACAGATTCCAAGACATTACTTCTGTGTTTCTGAAATGACGGAACATTAGCAATCTGGGTCAGAATTAGTTTCTGTGCTAAATTGATATTTTCTACTTACAAGTTATTATATAAGAATTTTAAGAGCAAAAGAGGGAAATTACAATTCAATAAGATCCTGGGTGATCCTTACCCAACATTCAAATACCTAAAGAACAGAATGAGAGGGAAATAAAAAGAAAAAGTCCAAAATCAAAAGAACTGTTATAATACTTAATAGTGTAAGAGAAAATTGATGATAATTACACTAAGAAAATCTCTATAGTACCTGAAGTTACAAAGCACAGAAAATTTGAAGAATTCCTATTTTCATATTTCATATTAGAATAGCTTAAAGAGAAGGTAACATGTATCTTGTTTGACTGTAGAGAAAAACTCCTGAAAAGTATAGGGTAAGAAATTTGCATTAAATTATCTGAATAGCTTACTATTGAAAAAACAAAACAAATTCTTATAAAAATTAGAAAATTACATAATAGATTGAAATCATCAAATCAATTAGTCAAAAGAATGATAGTGTATCATAGACTTGATATATTTAAGATAGCATTTTGAAGAATATTCATCCATAATGGATGCATATTACAGTAAAATATAAATATTATGGCAATCTCAAAGTCAACAATGTAATTAATGCTAAAGCAGTAGAGATATCTTCTTATCAGAAAGGCATCCAGTTTTTTTTCCTTATCTCCAAAGATACTTGTCAGTGAAATAAGACAAGAGTATTAAAATATAAATTGAAGTAGTGGAGAATATTTCAGATGATATGATTACCTACCTAGAAAGCCAGATATAGCATAGCATATTAGGGAGCTTAATATAATTGCAATTCACAGTATGAAAAATAAAAGTTAAAGTTCAGAACAAACAAAATTAGGAAACAAAATTATAAAATATGTAGAAATTATTAAAAATGTCACAAACAATGTGTATAATATAGTTTGTTGATTTTTTTTTTTTTGTCCTGGTATTGGAGATAGAACTCTCAACCGTGCTTTTGTTAGGCAGGCACTTTACGCCACTGAAGAAAATCCCCGGCCTAGAATGTATATAATATAATAATGATATAGTACTGATGACTAATATAAAAGTAACAATGTTTGACAATGACATTTTACTAGAAGATATTTAATGATTGCTGTTGAAGTTATTTTTATTAAATATAATCACTGACACTGTGCTAGAATAAGTGTGATAAAATGAATATAAATGTTTGTCTTTTCAAAAAGCATATAGTAAAAATGATATTTTAAGGAGTGATCAGGACAGATTTACCCTAATCTATTTTTCAAAACTATATTTTTGAAGAGTATCTAAAAAGAGTCTACTGACATGATCTACTAAGTATATTCAATTCAAGTTAGAACAATTAGATTGTTAGATCCTTTAAGAGGGAGTTTAAAGAGAGGCGTCAAGAGAGGAAAAAAGAAAGGAAGAAGAGAAGGGAGGGAGGGAGAAAGAATAAAAGGAGGAGAAAGGGAAGAGACAAAGGGGGAATGGCAGGTACCTTGGAATCTGGAAAAGGAAATACTGTGAGCATATTTTTAAATGAGCTAAAATAAAAAAAAATGAGGACAATCATTAAACTGAATTAAAATTGCACAGTTATGTAGAGCTGTTTAATGCTGGGGAAAGTCCCCAAAGTGTACACTACCACCAGTGTGCCTTGGATCTGGGACGAGTTGTCATTCTATCAAACAAATATCATAGATATTACATCTAAGTGGTGCTTTACTGTACCTAAAATAATGGATTAAAAATGCTCCATTTGTTTTTTATTTGTTTGCTTTTACTGTAATTTTTAAAAGCATTTTTATAAATGTATGGTTTAATATTAGCCATAACCTACAGGGATGGTACTCAGTGAAATCTCTATAGATTGAGAATTTTACTTCACATAATTTTATTAGATAGAGACTCAAAAGTTATTAAAGGAGAGTCCTTACACTATACTAAATTGTCTTCCCTCCCAGGAAAACAAGAAGAGTGGTTAGTCTTTGTCACATTTGGAGAACTCTCTACTTCACAATGACGGCATTCCAGAATTGATTAATTCTCATTTATAATTCTACTTCCCTTTAGTGTTGGTTCTTTTGTTTCCAATAAGCATTATATTTGAAGTCATTCCAGTTTAATAATCTTGGTCATCTCAATAGTTAAAGACAGCCATTGGGTGTCTATATTTATCTCGTGTTTTCAGTTCTTTCTACTTTTTCTTAGGTGATGTTTCTCAGATCCCACATTATTTTGTTTAAACCTCTAGATAATCTCACTCTTAGTTAAAAATATTTATGTGTACTAGAAGTGGATTTATAGCCTTATAGGTCTGGTCATTCTAGGAAGCAAAGATGCATAGCCTTTGCTAAATTACTTATGCAAGAGCCATGCATCTTTTCAAATTTGCTTTTGGATTCATAATATATTTTAAGTAATTTAGCCTGATATTACTATTGCTGTTACTTTATTTAAAATGAACTGACTTTTCTCTTGATAAACAACAGAAACAGATTCAGTAATAGGTTTCTTGAATGCTGATGCAGTTTTGTGTCCACGAGTGTGCATGAGTTTTTAAAGTGTGTATGAGTGAGTCAGTTTGTAGAGATGTGAGCATGCATGTAGGCTTTAATATGGAAAGAATTTGCTGGAAGATGTTGCAACTGCTATATTTCATTTCGGAGAAATTGCTAAGTAAAGAACATTTTGTCTTCTAGTATTTTTTTTTCTTATTTTAGCCATCAGGTGAGAAAATATTGAAAAGGAATTAAAATTTTTGGATAGAAATATTTTCAAGGAGGAGAAATGAAATTAAGAAGGCATTCAAGTTTTTTAAGATGTAAAAGTGTGATGAATAAAATGTTGTTTGGTTATTTGTGGAACAAGAGTTTTGTTTTTAACAATTCATAAACATGATACTGAGAGACTGTAAGACAACCTCATACTGAAATACTTTTCTACTACATGAGCATCTGTGTATATCAATTTTTCCCTCTCAACTTGTTTTTATGTGTACCCTGTTGCAAAAAAAAATCAAAAAATGAACTCTAAATTTACTTAATATCTAGACATTCTGTCTTCAATATGTTGTATTAGGAAAAATGTAAGTAAACTGTTATTATTTGTGCCAACATTATAATACTTTCTTAGCTTTTTGTGGAATCCTAACCTATAATGAATGTTTCCGAAATAAATTAAAAAACCTGATAGCTATTAACAAATCATGCCTGTGCATACAATTTCTTTTTAATCAATATTTGGAAAACATTAATTATATCCTATAAAATGAGATACAGAATTTTGAGAGGAAGCAAAAACACATACTAAAATGCTGTTAATTTTCAGATTATTATTTTTGTAGTAGATTAAGTATATAATATTTATTCTGTTGAGTTGTCTTCTTTCTAATCTATCTACAGTAACTTTAACATTCTATTTGCCATTTCTATTCTTTTGCTGATCCATATACATATTAATATAATTAAATAAATAGGAAAATAAACATGAATAACCTTGTGTCCGTAGTAGGCTCTTAGTGAACTAAGGGCTCTTTAAAAATAATATTTTAGCCTCTCAAGATTCTGATTTAGTAGATCCAGGATGGTATTGTTTAACATCAAGCTTTCAAGCATACTGTTGATTCTTGTAGTAGAAAGATATTTGGAAAACACTGATGCAAAATCCTTAAAAAGACATATATTAAATATTGTTAGTGTTTGTTTGAATTATCTACACCACTTATTAAATTAACATAGATAATTGAATTGACTACATATATTTGAACCAAATACGTCTTTTAAAATTAAAAAGTAACTGCTTTTCTCTAAAATATCAGTGCTGTTTTTAACTAATTCTCATTTTCTGTGTCTTGTAATTCTCTCAAAGTATTTAATGCATTAAATCAAGTAATTTCATTTTATTTTCTTATATTAATCTTAGGCTAACCAGATAATTGCAAAGTTGGTTTATGTTTATCTTCATAAAGATAAAGATATAGTTGAATTTACCTACATTTATGTTTTTATTTTCTGTTTGCAGGGTACAAGTTGAATTCTATATGAATGAAAACACATTTAAAGAGAGATTAAAGTTATTTTTCATTAAAAACCAGAGATCAAGTAAGTCATTCCTGTCATAACCCCTCTATTTGTATGTAATTTTACCTCAAAATTCCAGTTGTGCAATAATTTGTAAAATAGTTTTTTATGTAGAAGAATAAAATTGGTAATGATATTAGGAAAACTGTGAAGTTTTCAAAAGCCTTACATGCATCTAATAGTAGTAATGTTGCTGAACACCTTTATATATTCAAACTCCACATCAGTAAATAGACTCCTAAATGGACTATTTGAGTTTGTAGAAACATTAAACAATAATTTAAATGAGAGATTCATATTCTTAAGTAGTGAGGGACATCTAAAATTTCATAGTGTGACAAAACCCTGGAAATTGATGTATTACAATGGAAAATAACTGAGCTGATGAGAGAAGAATTCAGTGTTTCCCAATCATGACTAATAATAACGTATCTCTAGGCTTGCAGTAACAGATTCTTATTTGTACTTCACCTGTAGAATTTGAATCAGTAAGTATGGGTTGAATCTCCGAGTTTAACATCCTTATGATTGCTGTTATCAAATAAATTTTGAAAATACTGAAACTTCAAGAGGATATAAGATTGGCATAGTCACTACCTTGTTGAGCCCTTTCAAGATGGAAGTATCTGTGATACTTATTTCCTCACTATAATACTCCATATTTAAGAAACCTTTTTATAATAAGACATGTCCCCTGCTTAAAATGCCCAGAAGAAATGAAGAGTTCTACATTATATTCATATAGATTTTAAATTGTGTGTTTTAGGTCCCTGAATACTCTTGGAGTTTGCTAAATCAAATTGTACCTTTGTAAGTAGTGTTCATAGAGTGATACCTGACCTATGGAAAATTATTTAAATACTGACTATATGGATTATTTCAATATTAAAGGCATACTGGTCAGGTATTCTTAATATGTATTAATTTTATGCTGTTTTTTTTTTTTTTTGGTACTGGGGATCAAACTCATGACCTTGTGCTTGCTAGGCAGACACTTAAGCCACTGAGCTAAACCCCCAGCCCTTAATTTTATGCTTCAGAATGGAAATAATTACTTTCCTTTCAATTTGGTTGTTTTGAATTCCCAAGGCAATCTGATCAATAGGTACTACCAAAAGGTTTGCATCATCTGAATGGAAGTTTTCCTCTTTCTTCACTAGCAATCCTCTCTGGAGCAGAAAACATGCAGGCTTTGTTTGAACATTCACCTGACTAAAGAGAAGACCCATATCTGTAAAGCAAGAACAGTTTTATTAACAATCTAGAAGATTATAAAGAAGTTAACCTACAAAATATACTTAGCATTTCTGTAGAAATACTTTAGAAGAATTATACAATTAAGCATTAACTTTTCAGTGTTAAAAAATACTACAGGTATATTCACATACAGCAGAATTAAACAAAAAGTGACATTTCATTTCCAGGTTTTATTAAGTAATAAATACAGGGAAGCACTTTTCATATGTTTTTCAAAATATATAAATCAAGTAGCACTGGATAATTGCAGGAAAAAATCATGTTCTCATTAATCAGACTTCAAGCATATTTTACTGTACCTTATTTCCTCTGCTTCAGCAACAAGTATTAAAGTCTACACAGCTGTGACTTAAGTGATTCAAAAATATGTATCATACATGGCAGTATTAATTTAACAAAATTTTAAAATTTCATCAGGATTTAACCTATTTAATAATAAAATTCAATTGCCAAGTGAAAATAAATGTTTGTGTGTGTGAGAGAGAAGAGAAAGTGTTTCTCAGCATAACCTACTATGATTTCTCTTTATATATATCATCAATATATAGCATAGTTACATAATTAGCACGTAATTATATAATGAGCATATTAACTATAATTAATATATATCATGCTATAATTACGTAATTAACATTTAAAATGCTACATATGATTATATAAAAATAGTTATAATTTCTCTATAATCAACTATATAAGGTACTGAGAATGTCCAAGATTTACCCTGTGAATATGGATGCAGTTAGATTTTCTAGGTAACTGAAATTTGGCCTTTCTGATTATTTAAACCTATACTTTTAGATGTGATTGCCATTTCCAGTTCATGCCTACCAATCTTGCTTTTTGTTTCAGTTTTCAGGTAATTAAAATTCAGCTACCAAGAATTTCAGTAAGTTTAGACAATTACAATATTGTAGTTTGTAAATACAAACTAAGTGCTCTACTTATAGGTGATATTTTTGACAATCTGTTTTAGTCCTTTGTGAACAAAGTTTAAATGAAAATCAAATTTTTGTTGTTTGTTTAAAGGTCTGAGAATACGCCTGTTCAATTTTTCTCTCAAATTATTAAGCTGCTTATTGTACATAATCCGAGTACTACTAGAAAATCCTTCACAAGGAAATGAATGGTAAGTCATCATTGTCTAATCTTCAACAATATTTTAAACATGTTTTGATTTACTACATTTTGAGAGATGGTGTATAACACCATTTTTTGAAAAAAGGATGTTGGTGTTTGTCTCAAAATAGTCATAAATATAATTTCTGTTGGTTCTTTGTAAATATTTCTTGTACTCCTTCTTTGTCTAATGAAAATACTAGACTGATCCATGAAAATGTTATTGTTTGTCCAAGTGCTGTAAATAATTGTTGTTTAAAAATAGGTCAATCTCTCTAAAGACCTGATTACTTTCCTAGATTTACATGTACTTCCCAAAGTTTTATCTTCTGTTCCCTAGTTTTACAGATTTTTTTCCAGTTATTCTGCAGCAGTTACCCTTGAGTGAAAACACTTCAGCATTTATTGAGATGAATTACTGAAGCCTCAAGTTTCAATTTTAATGATGCAGTTCTTTATCTTTTGAGTGAAAAGAGATTGATTTATTGATTTACTTTAAATGTTTTCCATTCATAATTCTGTTGCTTTTATTAAATTGTATGTCTGAATATTTATCAACTTCCTTTTAAGCTCTATCCTTTGCTACAAGTAGTAAGGAGGCACTGGGTGTGTAACAACATGTATAATGTTTTACACTATTGGTATTCTGGACTCCTGTCCAGCCTACTAAATTTATAGTGATATTCCAAGCATTAAACTAAAATTTGATGATTAACTTCTTTAGAACTATTTTTTAATATGGAAAAATCTTTCCTCAAAATAATGAAAAAATAAAAGGGTGAAAATAATATAGAATAATGAGCTTATAACAATGCATTTAAATTAAGCAAATTGCATTTTTAGATCGTAAAACTAATTTTGTATTTATTCAAAGTTCTGGAGAAGGGATAGACGTTAATAAGTAAAATTTGATTCTGTAATGATAGCTTTGATAATCCTTTATAATTAAGTGAAATGTAATTATTTAAATTTTACCATATGTTACTGAGTACTTAGCATGTACTCACTTTACAAGCTAAATAATGTGAGAGAAGATAAAGAGGTTTATAGGACCATTCAGTACCTTGTGGGAATTCTCAGTCCATGAAAATGTTGCTCATTTTGGAATTATCACCATTTCCTGACTAGTTGCTTTATGTGTTTTATTCTCTTCACTATATACTTATTTTATTATTCCCATATTAAATGTGAAGAAGGGAGGGTTTCCTCATATTACCCTCTATTTTGAGACCTTTAACACTAATCTTGTTATGCCTTTTATCTCTGTTTAATTCAGTGACCACAAGAAGACTTATCATTCCTCAAAATTCCCACTGACATTCACCTTTTCCATCTGGATGTCTAAAAGGCATTCTAGAGTTATGTTCCAACCAGCTTGTGTGTTATTTGACATCTCAATTGAATGGCAACTCCATTTTTCTTTCCAAATCCTATTCTTCTCATAGCCTTCTTCATTTAAGCTGATAACAATCCCATGCTGAGTTTCTTGGGTTGCATGCTTTGGAATCAGTCTTTTCTTTTGCTATATTATATGCAAATATCTTAACGAATTCTGTCATTTCTACCTTAAAGATGCAGTCAGTGTACAGTCACTTCACAGTTGCACTTCCCTGGTGCATGCTACCTTGTCTCAGCTGGATATCTGCCTGAGCCTCTCACTTGGTCCTGTTCTGCCATTACTTCTTTTACTTTATTCTTAGCATGTGAATCTTAGTGCACCTCTCCTTTCAAAGTCAAAGTCTTTGACCATGGCCTGTAAGAATTCTTGTTCTCCCTGTAACTTCATTTCCTAATACTCAGCGATTTTCCTTTAGTGACATTGTCTTTCTCTCTGGATCATATTGGGTACCCTGCTGCTGGGCTTTCACACAGGCTTTCTCCTCTGTCTGCCGTCTCACATTATCAGATAACATAAGACACACTTCCTCCAGGTTTTCATTCAAAGTCATATTAAGTATGCTACTGAAAATTATAATCTTAAAAAAAGAGAAAATTGTAACCTCACAAGAACTTTTTGATTCTTTTCCAGTTTTTACTAGAGTGCCTTTATTTCTTACATATATTTTATCTATTTTATCTGGCTAGTTTTCTGTGCGCCACCTGAGTATTAGATTGAACATGTCTTAATGGTATGGATCACTGAATTCCCATTTCCTGGCAAAAAATGATATAGTTATTTGTTAAATAAATGAGTGAACAAATCCTAAAGTGAAGTTTCTTTATAGTCTAATCTTTGCTTGCCTCACTTCACTATCCTCTTACTTCAGTCTTGCTGATCTAGTTAAAGTCAGATGTGCTCATCTTACTCTTCCTTATCTCTGATCTTATTCTTGCATGTAAGTTTTATACTTGTGCTCCCAGCAACACCTCTTATGTTGACATTTCAAGACTACTGGTCCCTCAGGATAACAGTTTCTTGGAAAACACTTAATGCGAAACTCTTAGCAAGCATTACACCCTGCAACCTAGTTCTGACTCTGGGTTAGGCATATCATATGAATACTCTCTGAACGTCTGGACATAGATCTCTTGTAACATCTGGGCCATCTTATATTTGCTTCTGTAGCTTTCATGCTTAGCACAGGACTTGATGGATGAGCAAATGCTGAAATAGTGGAACTATGCCCACTAATTAAGGAGTCATTTTTGTACAGTGAAGATGATTGAAGACAATGGCTTAGAGATGTCGGTGTAGATTACATTTTTCTATTTGTTATTAAACACGGATCACATAATAAATCCTTGTATAAATACATCACAATTGTTTTTAAACTTCATAATTTATAAATCAAAGATACACTAGAGAGACCCACAGATCATAAAATGGTACACGAAGAATCTTTTCAAAGGAAAAAAGTGCACAAGTGGGTGATAGCAGAGTGAAATTATATTATTTGAAAACATTATGAGAGGTAAAGTTTCCTACAATTATCTTCCATGTAATATTACCAGGAATATTCAGCTATAATTATAGAGGATATACATTGGGAAAATCAGATTACTGTAATTAAAAAACATAACAAACTAACTTATGGCTCCATTTTCAAGGTAATGTTCTGTTTAGTTCCCATTGTCAGTGCAGTCTTGGTTAATGAGAAACAGAAGTGGCCTTTATGGACACAGGCTCTATTTTAAAATAATGAGTCTAATTCAGCAAAGAGATTTATCTAATTAGAGCTTCTGACATGATAAAGCTGCAGATAATTTTGTGCAGCTTTGCTGTATTTTTAAGTTCCTCCTAGAAATAAAAACTGATTGGAAAATGTTGCAGTTTGAATAAGCTGAAGAATATGAAATTAATTTTACTGTCTGACAATATTTAAATGGCAAACTCTGATGTGTACCCAGTGTGTACAAAGGACTTAAAAATTTTAGCAAAGCAAACACCTGAAGCAGCCATTTATGAGTTACATTAAAATATGAAACATGAAGGTAAGACTTATGAGCTGCTGATGCTTGCAGTTTGTTACTCTGTGTCAAAACTGATGCATTTGTTTCCACTTTTAAAATTATTGAGGTGATATTTGATGAACTATAGTAATGAGTATCATAATGTAGACATTCTCTTCTTTCATATATATATTGGGCATTGTATAGATTCAGATAGCATCAAGGCCTCTATATTCAGTCTTAAAATTCAGAAAGATGTTTTTCTTTACCAGAAAGATGTTTTTCTTTACCAATGAACTTCACACACATACACTGACACACACACACACCACAAACTCTTCCTATCACATACAAATATAACATGTATGCAATTCACACTTTGTGACTATGTATTATCCTAAAACCTTGGTCTTTTGTATCTTGTTTTCAGAGAATGGAAAGAATGAAGAATATGTGTGTACTTTAAAACTTCTTAGCTAATAAATGACAACTCTGACTTTTACCTGAATTTCGTATTCAAATAGCACATAGAGATTAATTTCATCCTCATGCTTTGATGCTGAGCAGTGTAGTCTGGTTGCAGATTATTTTTCGTGCCTCTGGAGGAGAACGAGTGTTAACAATGAGTGAAAGCCACCTCGATAAGAGTCACGTATGCCTAGTAAAGAGGCTTCTTTTGATATAGATTTCTTTCAACAATCCATATTTAGTGCTCTCCTTACTTAGTAATTGCTTTTCTATCCTGGGTTTAAATAAACATTTCCAGGTTTTGGACAGGATTAAGTTACTAAAAGTTCTTCCTCATGTATTTTCTTGATTCTGTGATATTTCAATGCCATGTTTTGGGCACCTTCTAAATATTTTTTGCTCATCTTGAAATGTGGCTCTAGTACTATACCAACACTCAGGTTCTTGCTATTTGTTATGGTTAGGAAAGTTGTAGAAAATTTTGTATATTATAAAACTTATTTTCATGGAAGCATTGTTCAAAAAGTCACAATAGCTTCTTTTAAAGGCTATTTCAAATTTAAATTACCTATATCTTATAAAATGTAAAAATAGCATTCTAGTCCTTTTAGATATGCCTGCCCAAACTACAATCCAAAATCCACTTATTTATTGCAAAGTAACAACACTGCAATTAAACTGAATACTGAGGCTTTAGTTTTTGAAAAAAACAATTCATGCATTAACATCTTTTGTCTTAAAAGAAAAACAAATGCCACGTGTGCCATATGTTTACCACCACACTTTAAGACCCAACAAGTTTGTCCTCAGTTAGACATAATTAGATCTTAGTAAGTAGATGTCAATTACTAATTTCTTTTTGAAAGTACTCACAAAGTTACAGCAATGTATTTTCTAATTTTCCTGGGATTGCTGCCTATTTAATTACTTAAAAGCTTTTTTTATGCATACATTTTTCATCTACAAAAGCTGAACATACATTTTTCTACATTCTGACATACTTTATTTTTGTGAGATTTCTGAGATGTAAAAGAAATATTTTGGGAAGAAGTGAACTTATCAGCCATATTGTTGTTTTCTTGACTGTCACCACTCATCATTTATATTTATCACTGTCTAAACTACTGAGTATGTGTACTCAGTAAGACATTGTGCTGATAACAGTGAGTACAATTGACATATTATTTGATGTCATAAAATTTGTAAATTTTTAGAAGACAGTCATTAAAGAAATAGTTTCCAATGAATATACTTTCCACTGAGATGAGCAGCAAGAGAATTGCAATGAATTACATGGCCTAAGAGATGGGTTAAAAACTCATTCAGTGACGATGAACTGGAAAACTCAGATGTGAGTGCTGAGCATCAGAGGATTCAGCTGAGAGTCGTAGAATAAGAGAAGAGGAGGTAAAAACTAAGCGTCATAGAAAGGATAATGTTGTATGTGAATAAGCGTAAGACTGCCAGGTGAGAAAGTTTGTTTTTACCTGAGGAAAAAAAAATGTAAAATAAACTTACAGTGGGGTGGTGTGATCTAAAATGCATTTGGGGGAAAAATGTCATTGTAATTCAGAAAAACAGTAGAAGATAAAAGAGGTGCAAGGTCTCATTTTTAGGTTTTGGTAAAAAGTGAAATTGGAAATAAAGGAGCTTAGAGGAAGGTGGTTTTGTTGATAAGAAGTAAATATTTATTGGAAATAGTTGAAAAGAATTTGTATCAAGTATTTACAGATGTACAAAGGTGGTATAAGACGTTTCTCAAGTTTTTAGATAACCAGACACAATGGATTTGGTGTCACTGAAAAAAAGGAAGGCAAATCAGTTTTGGGGAGGAAGAGTACAGGTTGAGTTTGCAGCAATTAAAGATGTTATTTAACCAGACAGATGTGACATACTGAAACTCCAGAATACTATAGTCTAACATACTATAATCTGTCTTTGAATAGTTTTTAAAAGTTTTATCATTCTTTTTTTTTCAAACAAAAAATTTGAAAGTTTTTTTTGTCTTTTGTTATTAACATATTATGAAAAAGTCACTTACACGTGAAAATATACTTTATGGGACTCTCTATATTTCATAGTTATAATTAGTGAGTGGCTTTTGTTTTGGGGAGTTTTATTTACTTGTGCCAGTAAGGAAAATGCAATGATTTTCACCTTTTTCCTGAGTAAGATATATTGCCTGCTAAAGACTGCTATTTGAATCAAGCACAGTTATAACTGGTGGGATATTAAAATTGTTACAGTTTTCTCTTTTTACCCTTTTGATATGTAGTACCAAAATCTTAGCATACTTAAAAACTTTTAAAACATTAGACTCTGCCATTGCTTATTAGGAAACTTTTCAGTGGAGAATTGGCTAGTGAAGAGTGATGTTTTTATGCACTACCATATATCATTTTTAACCAATGATTGATTTTATTTTTATTTATAATGAACAGAGACAAAATTAAATTAGAGTTTTTAAATTAGAAATGAATGTTAATAAAAACAAAAACTGAAAAATAAACTTTTCCTGTTTATATTTATCATTTTCATATTATTATTTTAGTATTTCTAACTTAAATTTTAAAAGTGAATGGATTGGTCACATTTTTATAAAACTAACTTGTTTATCATTCCTTTTGTAGGTCTCACATCTTTTGGGTGAACAGAAGTCTACCTTTATGGGGCTTACAGGTTATGTATGACTTTGTTTAATCCCTATGTTTCTGGGATTATTCATATTTCACTGAAATAATATTGATAAGAAATGTGTTGATACTCAAAATACGAGATTGCTTTGCTACTCAATCTTTTATATGTATCTTATGCTAACATTTTTGTTTTTTCACATTTTCCCAGTCCTTGAATTTCATTTTTTGAAAATTTTCTGATCACTGGACTCGTACTGCAGATCGATATCATTCCTTTAAAATTATTCAAATTTCACAACCATGTTTATATTTTACCTTATATTCCCTTTAGAACATAATAGAATCTCAAAAAAATTGTTGTTAAATGAGTGACTGTCTTATATCATCAGTTGTAACAGCTTATTTCCTAAGTAGGTAATTGTGTAAATAAAATTAAAATGTGTTCGGTCACGAAATACATTTTTATGAAAAGAGTTGGAATATATGACAGAGAAGAACGAATCTGAATTACACAGTTAGGAATTCTCTAACATTCTCTGTACTTCTTCCTTGTTATTTTTTTCTATTGGATTTCATTTCCTGCAAACTTGTAACAAGGTGCCCTCTCGTCTACTTCTGTTTACCACAGAAGTTTTTATTATTTTATTTTATTTTTAAAAATGCAAATCAACTAATTTTTATTATTTTATTTTATTTTTTTATTATTATTTTATTTTATTTTTTAAAGATGCAAATTAACTAAAGAATATAATCTTTGGAAGAATATGAATGATCTTCATAAGTTAGATCAAATGTTTCGTCTGTCTTTTAATGTTATGATATTGCACAGTATGCACATTTTATATGTGTAATGTATTATTTTAAGTATACACTGTGATCATAGCTATGAAACCAAGTTTTTATTATTTCTGGGTAATTCATATTTTGTGGAAGTCAAGTTGTCTTTTATGTTGATTTATACTTACTTTTTCTGCAATTCTGTATTAATGTACAATCTTTCTCAAATATTTAAGAATTCATAAAAATGTTTTTTAATTTCTGTGCAATGTTCATTAATAAATTAATATTTTATTATTTCTCATGTACTATCCTGACATGTACTTTGATTTATTCATATTGCTTTTCTTTAACAATTATATTTTAAGATAATACTCTTTTCCAAGTGGTACTTTGAATAGCATGCTGAACAGGTCCTAGGGGTAATCTAGCAAGATCTACCTCAGGCAAACAGCATGGATGAATATAATTGAGAGGATATGTAGAGAAAAGCAAAGAAATTTGTGTGTTATCATACTAACACTTAACTACTACCACTTAACTGAAAATAATCTTCCTGTACTTATGTGCACGCTTCCATTTTTACTTTTAATAGTCACTTAAATTCAAAGTCTATTCTTATAACAGACAAAATAGAAAACTCTGGCATATCTGCCTTTTCTCACTGGACTGCTGTAAACCAGTGGTAGTGAACATATGGCACGCACATTGTTTTTCTCTTAAAAGAAAAGATGTTAATGTATGAGTTGTTTTCTAAACTAAAGCCTTAGTATTTCGGTTTAATTGTATTGTTGCCATTGTGAGGAGAAATAAATGGGTTTTGGGTTGCAGTTTGGTCTGTTGCCTCTAAAAAGTTCACCATCACTGCCCTAAATCTTAAAAAATCTGTAAAACAAATTTATTTAAATTTAGACTGCATCAATTTTCTTATAGATGACTGGTTCAGCCTTCTTTATGGTAGAGTACTATCCCATTGTTTATGAATATCATATTTTCTTAATATTTTGAGGAATATAATAAATTTACAAACTTCAAAATCATGTGTTTTCTCTTATATAAGAAGAAAAATAAAAGTTAGGTAATATAAAATTGGGAGCTATATCTTTTGGCAAATGGCAAGGTGATTAAGAGATGAAGGGAAGTTAAGATGACAAGATGTAGTAAGAAATAAGATATGCATTTATATATACATGTACATGTACCATTTCTTTACAGTGAATGTGTTCATGATGTACTACAAATATATACTCACTGAAAAGCATTAGTCATTGCCATTTTCTATTTGTGTTTGCCTATTTGGTTGTATGTGGCTACGCAGTAGTAATTAATGTGTTTTAAGTGGGAATAATTTCTACATTTAAAATTTGTTTTAGTTGTAATGATATTTTCATGGTAGTTCCATAATAGAAATTAAATATACAAAAGAGAAAAAAGCAAGTCCAGTCAATAAAAAAATAGCACTTTCATCTGTAAACAGAAATTTGATGATAAAGTTCTCTCAAATTAAATGTAAAAGTATCTTTAAATGCTGATTTGGACTGTTTGGCTTAAGGATTTTTTTTTTTTGAGATGGATGATATGATTGCATATATTCAATTCGAAACTTTTTTTCAGTATTTTCTAAAGGAAAGTGCTCTTTTAGGTATTAGTGTTGCTGGGAAATGGCACTTATTCATGCAAGAGCAATTGTGTGTGACTGTGTGTGCTATAAAAATACACACAAAATAATGTATTCTTTTACATAACATTTAAACGCCAGATGTTTAATTTATGCCTAACTTTAAATTGAAGATAACAATAAATTGACTTGTTAAGGGTTCTAAAAATTATAAAAACTAATCTGTATCCGACAACCTGTCACCTCTTTATAAGTGCTTAAGTGTTAATACTGCCTGTGTCATATGTATACATCTCAAACACTTATATATTAACACACATAAATGTACAGATGCATATGTTTACATAAAATTGACAATGTAAATATGAACATATGTTTTATTGCACTTTCTCAGTAAGTAACAATTTACATTTTAGGTCTCAGTGGCATTGATAAGTCTGTTTGAAACACTACTACTTGGTTATCTCAGTTATAAGGTAAGTTACTTTAATTAACAGTTTTCCGCTATGGAACACACTGATAGCATTTACTAAGTGTTTTTTTCTTCATAATACATGTTT
This sequence comes from Hydrochoerus hydrochaeris, assembly GCA_004027455.1. NCBI lineage: Eukaryota > Metazoa > Chordata > Mammalia > Rodentia > Hydrochaeridae > Hydrochoerus > Hydrochoerus hydrochaeris. The sequence continues at coordinate 94,223 of PVLA01006061.1, read as the reverse complement.
GGAGATACAGCAAACTCTTTTCAAACCACTTTAATTATTTTGAGCCTCTCTAATATGTGATTAAAAGCTATGGCAATATAGTAAGTTTCCCTTGGTGCCTTAAAAGTACTTCACTAGTTCCTTTGAGTTTTCTTACCCATTACACACATGCTAATAGTGAGGCAAGCAAGTGAAGTAGTCTGGCTTTTATTGTTCTTAATCTCTTTTCTCAACCTTCACAAAAATTATTGAGAAAGCAAAATTATTCCTATTAGGAATTATTGTAATAAAGTATCTTGTTTACTGGCAAAGTTTTGTTTGGCTAACACAATTTTATTAATACTTAATGATCGTCTTTTGATGAGCATGTCTTTTGATTGAGATCCTCTCTTTACATGGCTCTTTTATCAGTGAATTTATAATCTAAAAATAGGAAAAGCTATACAGACGATTATAAGGCTGAATATGAGTGATATGTTCTGCAAGGGGTAAATTCAGTGCTGTGAGGGCCCATAGAAGAGATTATATCCTAGGATGCAAAAGAAATACTTGACTGCCAAACAGAGACCTTGAATTATAATGATTTTAATAAGGCAAGATGAAATAACATGACAAGTGGGATTGATAGAATTAGCAAAGGTATAAAGAAAGGAAGGTACAGAGGCATATGAATTGGAGAAACAGTAAATGCTACAGCTTGCCCAGCACATGGGGATCTTGTGTAGAAACATACAATGGAAAGTTGAACATAAAATGTGAATATAAGAGTGCTATAATACAAAGCCAGTTTTCAGATTATTAGTTTAGAACTTCTACACATCACAGGCAAAGAGACATCACAGTGATGATTGTGTACTCAGTTATGGTATGTTACTTTACAGAAGAAAAACCAGTAATGAGTTTTTGCCTAGGTTGCCAGATTTGATGAAAGATTATGAAGGTAAAAGGTAAAGAAACCATCAATTTACTGAGATAGGTCAGGAAAAGAAAATTAAAATGCCATTTTAAAAGGTATTCTGAGAGTGAATGATTGAAAATGCTGCAGTAAACTGAAGAGAGAATAATATAAAGAAAAAAATTAGGAGTAGGGATAGACAAGACAATGCAATTGGTTTTGGAGATGATGAATTTGAGTTCCTGGTGAATAATTAGAGACACTTGACATGTAAACAATTGAGAATGTGGTTCAGGAACTTTTAGGAAGCTATTTATTAATATTTGGCAGTCATTTTTAAAGAGATAATAAAGGAAGTCATGAGAGTCTCATGCATAGGTTAATCACTGAGATAGAAACTAAGGCTCCTATTGATTGCAAATGTTTTGTAGGAGGAAACCAGCAATCAGGGAAGACACAGAACTTGACAAAGGGGTGAGAAACGATTACTTCTCATTCACAGTTCCTTCATCTGTATCACCAAGTGTGTTTAAAGTTATCTAACTTATCTAATATATCAATTTCTTTTTGACCTATTGAAACATAGTGTTTGAGCATGCATTTTTCAGAGTATTTTTTAGAACCTAAATTTAGAGCAAAAAGTTTAGAAAAATTCACAATTTTTTGCTTTAATATTTTTCTTTTTAATTTTCATTTCTGTCTCACAGACGGTAATGCAAATTTCAATTGAAGTTAAGTTTGATAAATAGGAAATTGTGTAAGGAATAGACTGAGACTTACAAAACATTGGTTAAATATTCATGAAAAGAAATAATGTGTTAGAAATATCAAAAGACGAAAAGTGTGATGAAATTATATTAACTGTGGGAATGTAAAAAGAGTGAAAAAAAGCCATTGGGTTTAGAGATTAGGAGGTGATTTGCTTTTCTTCTACATTAGACAAGTTTCAGTAGGAAACAACTGAGATAAATCATTGTTAAGTGGAGAATGTTGACTCACTGGGGCAGGGGTTTATTAGAAGTAGTAGAATGAAGTAGGATGGTTTCCTAGTGATGGAAACTGCATTGATAAGGAAGATACAGGGAAGAAAAAATGTGATGGAAGGTGCAGTTTATAAAAAGTAAGAATAAGCTTTAATAGGAACCTAAGGGCCAGGGATTTAGCTCAGTGGGTTAAGCACCTGCCTTGCAAGCCCGGTACCAAAACAAACAAACAAACACCCTAAAATTTAAGAATTAGCTTTGGAAAGTATTCTTTTCTGAGAATATAGAAAATTTTTAAAAGATAAAGCAATATTTTAAAATTAGTGTAATGAAGTGAAAGATAAAGATCTTAGAAATCACATCAAATGGAAATCATACATATTAAAATTATTTAAAAAGTGCTGGTTCTTTAAAGGCTGTACAGATTTCTGAAAGAGTCTTTCAATGATTTATTAGCGTGTCTCTTTGTTAGAGTATGTCCTCACTGCAAACCTGGATTTTGCCTACCTAACAAAATAAAGCAAAACAACAACAACAGGGCCTGGGATTTAGCTCAGTGGCATAAGGACCTGCCTGGCAAGTGCGAGGTCATGAATTTGATCCCTGGTACCGCAAAAACAACAAAATCAACTACATTAAAATCCCAGATTTTTTCTTTAAAGTTTCCTAGTATGCAATGTGTGAGGAGTGTCAAATATAATGAATACAAACTAACATTTTAAAAAAATCAGATGTGGGTTTTTGAGTCAATGAATTATGTCTCTTTTACTGGTAGTGATATAGGGGAATGAAACTCTCAACCAACTAAATCTGCAAGTTTGTGTTCTCTAAAATCGAAGAATGAATTTTAGGAACATCAGAGGTTAAGAGCAGAATATATTTATTGAAAGAAAGAAAGCCTCTCTCTGGAGTGAGACAGAAGGGGTCCTGAGCAGATTGCCAAGGACTCTGTTTTTTTTTAGGGACTTTTATAGAGTAAAACCATAGGTTCAAGGTGGGGGAAGACTGGAACTCACAAGGCAGATGGGCATAAGGTGGGACATAACTATAGTTAACCAATAAGATCAATAGTTCAGATAAAATTGATTACATTAGGGACCAATGGGGAAGCCAGTCATGCAGAAAGTGGGCATTCTTATGGAGCAGTGACTCTTTCCTAGGGGGATGGGAACTGGTTAGGGTTTCAATCCTCAATATATGGGTGCATGTATTTGACCTTTTGTCTTGAAGCCTGGCCAAGCAGAAAGCATCAATCTCCCCTCACCCAGCCCTATCTTACTGCCTACAACATTTTTAACCTAACTCAGTTGCCTGTAACAGTAGTATAGTATTTGCAGAAACAACATGGCCAAAATATTAATCTTCATTAGTGAATGCTTTGCTCCAAGTTTTAAAAGCAATATGAAAGTAATTTTGATGTTTTGTTGATAGAACCCTTAGTGTTAATTTAAAAAGTCATTTATAAAACATAAAGAAATTTAAGATAATTTTCTAGTGCAATTATATGATGATGGAATTTATAATTATTTACTTCCTATCCTTTATAAAATGAAAGCAGAAAATTATTAGCCTTAGCATGAAGGGCTGAATGATATAAAATATTTCCATTCCAGCCCTCAGGAACATTAATGGCTTGATAGAGGAGAGGTAGATGTATGAAGTTCATTGAATTACAAAGGAAACGAAAATGATGAAAAAGTTTTGTGGCAGAAGAAAGACAAATTGCTGTTAATTGTTTTCTTTCATAAACATAATAAATTCCTGACATATTTTGACTTCTGTGAAGTGTTGGATAATGTTTTGGAGTGAATACATTAGTAATCAGTAAATATCAAGGACTATAAAAAGGGAAATTTGAAAAGCAGAATTTAAGATTTACTCTTTAACTTTTTGAGAAAAATAATAGAAAGATTTGTAAAAATGAATGTCATATTGCATTAAGAATTTTATGTTCAGAGAAGTCAAGACGGCTGATCAATGAGCAACAAAATACAAAGCCTCCTGGGAGAAACAACTCATAAGCCAGAATAAAACACCCTGGAGAGACCCAGATAGAGGGAGATGGATCCTCTTGACACAGGAAGAAATTGAAACGTAAAAAAGCTCGTCAAATATGTTGTGACTACAACTGAAACAGCTTAAAATTACAGGCCCCAGCATTTTTGTTCACGGTGACCCACCAAGTTTGCAACAGCCTGAATCCCCGCCGGCCAGCAGAGCCGCCCAAACTTGTTCCCGCTGCCACTCACAGGAAGCACGACAGTGCTGAAGTCAGGGGTTGGTGAGCCCAATGGAGAGCTGAGCCAGCAAACGGACCTTCATTAATCCATGGTCAGTACTGGGAATGAGACCCCACCTCATGGGAAGGGTGAGACCAAATGGGTAACATATTGGAATCGGGCAAGAGGAGCCTGAACTGGGAGCAACAGTGACTTCAGTTGGTTCCATCCTCCCCAGAGGAGATTCGTGGGATTTACTTGGACTGGGCCGCACCCCTGGCCGGGACCCAGTGAGCATTCCCAAATCGATTCCCTGCACCTAGCAAGCACTAACCAGGTGAAGGCCCCTGAAGTTTGGCTGGCCAGGTGGGGAGGGGCAGGCATACGCAGCCGCTGCTTACACCTCAGTGACTAGAGCAGGCAGGAGAGGGCAGAGGTCCCTTGTCAGTGTGCATCAGAGGAAATGTGGCCAACAGTTAAGGGGGCTGGGACCTGCACTCTAACCTGTGTGGAGGAAGCCAGGACCATGACAGGAGAGAGAGGCAGGAGGAGGCCCCTAGCCCAGAACCCTGAGAGGACTGATCCAGGAGAGGGAAAAACAATGGAGACTGAGGGCAGCAAACACACAACATCAGACATGGCTTCAATGGACATTAAGAGATATCTTTGGAACCTTGTAGATGAGCTCAAAACTGAAATATTAAATCAGGTAAAGCAAGATATGAATAGAGTAATAAAAGAAATGCTCTCAGGAAGCATCTCTTAGGAAGATATAGACAGATGAAAGGAGGAACACAAAAAAAGGAGAGAAACATTCCATAAAGAATATAAAGGAAATATAGAATACATGAAGAAGATTCAAAGAGACTACCAGCAAATTAAAAACTCCATTGAAAGCTGGCAAAATGCCTTAAAGGAAACTAAGGATAGACTATCAAAACTTGAAGACAAGTTTGCAATGTGTGATCATGAAAGGAAAGATCTCTTAAAAATAACAAGGAAACAGGCAGTAACAATACAAAAGCTAGAAGATGAAAGAGAATCTATAATTTAAGAATAAGAAATGTGAATGAAGAAGCAGGAATACAAACAGGCAAATTACAAAGGTTATTCATGGAAATAATTAAGGGAAACTTTCCAAGCATGGAAAAAGAAAATGACATTTGGTTGTGTGAGGCATACAGAACTCCAGCCACCTACAACCAAAGAGATCTACACCCAGACATAGAATAATCAAGATACCAGAAATTCAATATAAAAAAACAGAATATTAAAACCTGTCCAAGAAAAGAAACAGATTACCTATAAAGGTAAGCCCATCAGAATTACGGCTGACTTCTCAACACAGACCATCAGATCAAGAAGAGCTTGGAGCAAAGTATTCCAAGCCCTGAATGAAAATAACCTCCAGCCCAGATTGATGTACCCTGCAAAACTGTCACTAGAAATTAATGGAGAAACAAGATGCTTCCATGACAAAGAGGAACTGGGGGAGTTTGTGACCATGAATCCAACCCTAAAGAGAATACTGAAAGACATTCTAGAGAGAGAGAAATAAAATACCGGGATTTTAGGAACAATGGCAGAAAGGCCTCAATGAGTGGGGCAGGCAGTAAAATGAAAGAGAAAACTAGACAAACAAAGGCAGAAAAATAGCATAGCAGAAATGAGGCAGAGAAGGATGGCTAGAATCTCTAACATAGATGGCCTTGATACACTATTTTGTTAATAGTGAACCAGGATTTAAAACCCACATTACTCACATTACTCTGCTTAGATGTATTATATTCTGTTCTAGTCATTCTACCTGTACTAAATTTGAGGGCGCAGACAGTAATCCTGAAAATAACAAGATATAGTATGGTAATCATCCTTAATTTCCTATTAAGTTAATCTACAGCTCTGTAAAACCTACACTGTTTTACCATGACTGATTGTAATCGAATCTGGTTTGTTGGCTCGCTGTTTTGTATTAACAGATTTTATTCAAAGCTGTTATGATTGACAGTATCAAGCCTGAGAGTATAGGCAACTGCACTGAAGATGACAAGATTCACTAGAATATGCACTCTGGTTTGATTATTACCTGCCTTTCAAGTTTTATACTGTCTACAATGTTTTATTTTTACTAATATTGTTATTTACTGCTATATTCAATTAGACAGCTATATTTATTTATGCCTGATGATATAGACAATTCTATTGAAAATAATAAGAAACAACACAGCAATCATTGTAGATCACCTTGTACTGTGGTTTTATATGACTTTTTGGTTTCATGTTTTTATAGGAATTTGTTTTGTTTTGTGTTGCTTTGTTTTGTTTTTCCCTCTAATACAGAAAGGATAGAAATACATGTAGAGATTGATGCATACGTAGCTGTTTACACTCTCACTGTTTGAATATCTACATTGTATGCTTTAATTTTGTAACTTGAACAACTATTTCTAAGAGAACAATATGTGATTTACCAACCAGTGATTTCTTATTATCTTTTTTGAAATTCTGTATTATCTCTACCCTTTACATGGTTTTGTTTCTCTTTAAATAAAAAATTAAAAAAAAAGAATTCTATGTTCTTTACTGAAAGTTTTAAGTATCAATATTAATGATATTGATACATTTTCTTAAGTTTTGCATGTATACCTATAATGTTATATTTAATATTTTGAGGTACATTGGTAAAATATTATGCATGGACTTATAATTCCTGAAATTAGACATTCTAAAATCAACATGACAGTTTTGAAAATGTTTAAACTCTCATGGATACCGAGAATGAAATTTGAAAACCTTAAAAATCCATGTAAAGCTTGCATATAATAAATCCAAATCTGTGGCACCAACTAATTTCATTTTCTGTGATATGGAATTGTAAGTCTATGCTTCAATCATCTTTTAATTCATGTTTATAGCTAGTTGGCAGAATGATCACAGTAATTGCCCAGCACTAAATTTCCTATTCTTCTGTCACCGTAAATACCCCTCTCATTGTTTACCAACTGCTTTCAAAATAGAGCTCTATTTATGCACATCTATTCACTAAATTTAAGAGAAACAAAAACAAGCCACTTCATAATTTAAAAACCTCTGCAAATAAAAATTCATTGTACCTACAAGGCTTTTGTTAATTCTCCAATTATTGTTGTCATAATCACTTTAGGAAAAGAAGCGATTTTGAAACTTTAACATCTGGCGGAGGATTTAGCTCAGTGGCTTAAGCGAACTCGCCTGGCAAGTGCGAGGTTGTGAGTTGGATGCCCAGTACCAAAAAAGAAAATTAAACATCACTGTAACTTATTTCTGGAAAACAAAAAAAAAAGAGTTGGTCCAGGAATCTTAGATATTACTTCATACTATCGATTCTACTTACTATGCTCTGAAATGGAAAATGTAAATATTCTCGAAGTTATATTTGATGCCTTAGGGTTACTGTATTTTCTGTTCTCAATTATCAACATTTTTCATTGAATATGTTCAACATAGATATTCTTAGACATCTAACAGAACAGAGATTATAAATATTTCCTGTAGTTCAATTTAGATTTACAAGAACTAAATTGCCGTAACTCATAATTTTTTTTTTTTTTTTTTTTGAGACCGAGTCTCTCTCTGTAGTTCAGGCTGGCTTTGCGATCACTTTGTAGCCCAGGCTGGTCTCGAACTCACAATGATCCTCTTGCCTCAGCCTCCCAAATGCTGGGATTACAGGTGTGAGCCACCATGCCCGGCTGTAACTCATAATTTTTAAAGTCCTCTATAGAGCTACCTAGGTAATAGTTCCCAATTTCTTTTTTGCTCGAGGATAAAAATAAGAATCTAATGCATTTTAGAAAAAATCACATATTTTGTTACTTTTCGCTTAGGACATAATATGTCCATGTGTAAAGTGACATGATTGGATTAAGGTTCATTTGTATTTTGTTGAGTTCTGACAATAAAAAGACCATGAGTATTTTACACTTAGATCTGATAAAGGTCCTGCTTTGAAACAGTTTTTTTCAAGCAGTTACATTTTGGAAGGGGACTAATTTTTTTATTTCTGTCACCAAAATGATTACGTGAAATATTTAATATAATTTTGAAAGGCACTGTTTGTGTCTTTTGTATTTTATTTCATATAACTCTAGATGGTAGAATTCTATGGATGCATGTTCTTTTATTGTAATTTCTTTTTTATCTTATAGATTTTCATCTTGAGACTTCATCATGGCCAATAAAATTTATAGGTCTATTCTATGAATATTTTTTTTCACTTACTGTTTTTAAGAGAGCTAATGTATGAGTGTATCACTTAGTTCAGAAGACAACTTCAGTTCTTAGAATTAAGCTCAATGAATATGGCTGAAAATATATGCATATAACAAGAAGCATGTGGTTACTTTCTGCATTTTTGGACAACAGAAAGCTCTTAGGGCCAGGAATTAAACTCAGCTGCACAAACATCTGCCTGGTGAGCATGAGGTCGGGAGTTCGATCCCTGGTACCCCCCCCCAATAAATAAATAAATATATAAAAATAGCTCTCAGTAGGATGTTTATTCACATACCACCAACCACACAGGAACACATATGCTCTGATTCAGCAATACCATGACAGTAAGGTAATAGGTTTTATTTAGGAGCTTCAGCTTTTTGAACACTGTGCCAGCACTGAGGTGTATCACTGTGAACTATACCATTACTGGTTATCTTCCTGTGGTGTTTAATATCTAATTCTGTAATATGTTAGGTATATAAATATGGTTTGAAAGAAATGATTGAAAGAAATTTGGAGAATCAAAAAGCCTTATGTCTTAGTCAGACGTTACCTACAACCAATGTGATGAGGACATGAGACAATCTTGGAAAACTGAGAAGAAGTTAAATAGAGAACTAAAAGGCATGTAAGAGTTAAATATACAAAGTGAAGTTGAAAAGAGAATATTTCCCAAGCTTCTTGAAGAGTTATATGCAAAGACGTATATTGAGCAGTGTTGTATGTAAAGCCTATTTTTTTGGTACAGGGAATTGAACTCATGGCCTCATATTTGCCAGGCAGGCATTTTGCCACTGAGCTACATCCCTGGCCCGCAAAGACATATATTAAGATATTTTTAAAGCCAGTGTGTGGGAGGAATGCCCTTTAAAGTAAGGATGGCAAAGTCCACAAGAACCCAATGAAAGTGCCTTGTAGGTTGGGTGGTGCAACGATCTTTTTGTTGTCAAAATGTGAGTGATTTAAGTGTTTCAAAGTGAGTAGCCATTGAGGTTGATGAGGGCACATTGGATTGGTCTATGAAATGCAACTTTTGAATTATAGTCCTCTTAATACAAAGGATGAATCAGAATGGGGTAACAGTGAAGAGGTAAATACTACTTAATTAGGAGACTTGACTAGATCAAAGAGTCAGAGTTAAACCAGCATGAGAACTGCACAACTACATGACTGCTTTGGATACCATTAGACTTTTTCAGCAATTTATACGTAGATAGCAGTGAAGATGAAAAAGTTGTCTAAAGGATATTTGTTTTGTGTAACCGGGAGTCCAGTCATGGAACAAAGAATTTTTTTTTTTTTTTACAATTTTTGCCTTGAGTATATTACATGGAAGGTACTTCTGAGTCTTCAATGTGAAACAGTGGTTTAGGCAATCGATCTGAGTCTGAATCTGAGAGATAGAGATACATTATTAGAAATCATATGCTTATTATGATTGGAGATAAAGTGAAGATGAGAATTATATATATATATATATTGATTAAAAATTATTGAACTCTTTCCTCTAAAATTTTTCTATTGAACTCTGGTTATAAATTTAATATGATTTATTCATAAATACATAAATACATTCAGGAAGGTTTTAAGCAAAGAAATTATTTCCATTTGTAATCATTACAAAAGAATATAAGTACTTAATTTCAAACTCTAAAACAATCATATTAAAGTGCCTAGTAAATGTCTATAATATTTGGAAGTTTAATTTATTCATTTATATACTTAACTGAGCACCACATGTAGAAAGGTATAAATTCACTAAATTTTACAATCACTTGTCAAGGAGATTCTAATGCAGCATGGGAGTAAGACACTTTCACCAAAGGGAGAAATGTGGATACATTTCCCACAGCATAAAAAGTATTAAAGCCTGTCTTATCCCAGGATTGCTTAAAATGCATTGTGGGATAGCCTGTGGCTGAATTTGGAATGGCGAAAGAAGTATTGTAAGTACAAGCGAAATCAGTGGAGTTCAAATTGTGAAGCTTTGTGTACATGGAATGCTTAAAATTTGCTATCTTCATGATGGAAATTTTCCATATTTTGCTTTTAATATGAAGGATAAATTAGAAATGAAACTAATCCTGTCAGATACCAGTTATAAGACTTTTTATGGTTTAGGAGAAATCATATAGAGAAAACTTGTTTGTTTTTCATGAAAATGAGAAAAAAATTATATAAGATATAAAAGGTTTTGCTTATCACAAACTGAATTTACTTAGTGTGTCACAGTTGCTAGAAAGGCTAATACTAACTTTTCTGTATACTAATAGAAATATCCTTCTGTATTATCAGTAGTAACTTTTCCTATACCCTTACTTTGTTTGTAAGTTGATTAGTTACTTTTTTGTGATTACTGATACAATGACAAATAGCATACAAAAGCAAGCCAAATGTTAAGCACTGTGAAAACTATGCCAAGTAAAAACTGATGAAAGAAAGAATATCATAACCTGACCAGTTAAAAAATGACATAACTAAAATCAGTTATACTGGCACATTGAATATTCCTGGTTTAGTGACAGTAAATCAAAGCTAGTCCTTTGACACGTCTGTATATCTGTACTAATCAGTTAAACTGATCAGCATATGCAAAAATTCTCATCTAATGATGCTTTAGTTTGTGTTCAGTTCAGACCCACATGGGACTGAAAATCATCACAGAACTATTTTCTATGTCTATTTCCTCTCATTTTTGATGTCAATCACTTGAGACCCTCAAAGCATAGGAAGAGCGGGGAATGAGGTGCGGTGGGTGGGCTGTGTGGGTGAGGTTGTTGAGTACACCACACGAGTCTGGTGTTGGGTCACTGCATGGTGCATACTTGTGCTGATTGTTTCCCTGAAGGGCTTTTGTGCCTTCACCTGGGCATCTAGCTGAAGCTCCCTGAAATCTCAGTGTCCCCAACCAGTCACAGTGCTCTGACACAGACCTAGGGCTCCTGAGATCCACCATCTATTGAAGTTAGGTTTTATCTTCAGGTACTCACAATCTTTTGAGTGTGCACTGTTTAAAAAAGACTATAGTTTCCATTCTTCAAGTGTGTTTTTCTCATAAAACAGGCTTGATGTCTTACAATTGGAGATTGTGACTTTTTTAAAAATCCAGCACTTTTTTTCTTTCCTTGATACATTTTTCCTCATGCATTGGTATGAGCCAATTATAGTAACATGCCAAAGCCAAGCTAGGTAAATTATTCCTTTGAATCCTTTTCACTTGGTTTGGGGCAATGGGAGGTGCGCTAGATCTTACATACAACACTTCTGTACAGAGATGTTCTCACCTTTCCCCTTTCCTCCACTTGCTTTCTCCTGTACCGCTTTTCACATAATTGGGATTATCTAAAAGTGTGATTAATTGATGCTAACCAATGTTAGTGTCTTAACACATAAGAAACAGCTGATCTAGAACCTTGCTTTGGGTTGTGATCTACTATTGAATCACTGTAATTAGGTCCTGAAAAAACATTAAGACTCTCACTTTTAAATTAGTGCAGTAAAATAATTGGAAATTCTGAGAAAGCCATATTTCCAATTGATTTTCCAATAAATCTCTTCATAGAAGAATAAACTGCTTTAGGAAATTCTGAGTTCTTTCTCAGTGGATACTATATTAGTCTATTTTCTGTTGGTAAAACAAAATACTTGAAGTTAGAAGGCTTGTAAAAGACAAAAAGGCTTGTTTGTCTCAGGCTGGGAAGTTTAAGACTGTGTGCCTCTATCTGTTTGGCATGTAGTGTGGTCCTCATGACAGAAGATATTCCAGAGCCTTTTTTTAATTTATTTTTTATAAAAACCTGAGCATGCAGCAACTTACTGGGTCTTAGAAGCACTGTAGTAAACTATCAAAAGTGTGCCCCATAACCCAATTACTTTCCACTAGCCCCTACCTGCTAAGGGTTGCACCATCTCTGTCACCACACTGCAGAACAAGCTTCTAGCAGATAAACGTTCTGTAAGGCACAGTGAAAACATATTCCAACCATAGAGGACACCATTTAAGAATTTTGTAATATCAGGATCAGTTTCCTGGGCCTGTGATTTGTATATTTGCATAAGGCTCCATGACTAGAAGGGCCTGTGACTGACTGAATATTCTGATACCTTCTGGAAATTGTTAAAAATTTGTTAATAAGAGACCTCATGCATTTATTTTGCATGAGGCCCTTCAAATTACGTACTTAGTGCTAATAATGTGCATTGTGGGTTGGGAGACTAGAAAAAGCCCTTTCTTTAAATTTGATTAGAGTACAAATATTAACACCAAATATTATTGACAAAGCATGAGTGTTTTACAAACTAGAGAATATGTTTTACACTGAGTATATATAATTATAGTAATAAACTATTGAGCTACTCTTTAATTGGTTCTATATATCTTGTTAATGTTTTAATTTTACTAATATGTTTTCTTCTATAACATACTATAGGTTTCAAAAATTATATATACTGTCTGTGGGTTATTATGAACAATAACTTCACATTCTACAAAACAGAGACCACCATTACACTTAGACAAAAAAAAAAAAATCTCCAGGTCTTTACTATATTTCTATGCAGTGATTATTTTGTTAATGTGAGCATCTTTATTACTAGAGAAATTCTAAGGGCTCTCTTTTTCCATTTTTAATAGGACTCATTATAATTTACTTTCCTTTTTATTCATTCTTTCTTGGAAGGGAAACATCTGGGAACAGATTTTACGAATACCCTTCATCTTGGAAATAATTAATGCGGTTCCCTTCATTATTTCGGTAAGTCCTACAAGCCTAAAAAACTCAAAATTAGGGGCTGGGGATTTAGCTCAGCTGCATAAGTGCCTGCCTTGCAAGTGCAAGGTCCTGAGTTCGATCCCCAGTATTAAAAAAAAAAAAAAAAGTCAAAATTTTATTATTAGATTTAAGTAAATAATTTAAATCTGCATTTTTAAAGTAATATAGCAATTTAGATAAAGGTATTTAGACAGGTTAGAATCATAGTTCTGAAAAATAAAAATAAATGGCTAAATGAATTGCTGTGTAACATGAAATCTAATGAGATTTTGTATAATAACAAAATGGATTTTTTTCCCCAAAAAGTATACCTAACAGGTACCATGTGAATAAAGGTAAGTACCCTCTAAAGTGACTCAAAATGACTTACTACTTTGCCTGTTTATATTGTGGAATTCTTGAACATAGAAACTAATTAGATAATCAAGTATTTATAAATGTTTCTCATACTGAAAACATTTATTTCCAGTTTAGCTACAAGATTTACTATGTAAATTCTCTCTTTAGTAAGAAAGTTGTCAAAAACTAGACAAGTGTCAGTTGGCTCTTTATCTAGGTAGTACCAATTCCACAGTGAATCTATTTAATTACAGTTCCATAAGTATGTAACTCAGTGTGTATCCATTTGCAAAATTAGGTTGTAAATTCAGTTTGGTGTAATAATATCTTTTGGTCTTAGTCTCTAATACTTTATTTGAATTTTATTTGAAAAATTTTTACATGAGTAGAATTATCTGAAGCTATTGCTCACTTCTGACAGTTATTTTGAGGGCTTTATATATAGTGGGAAGTATAACTAGATTAAGTGACAAGCTAATTAAATATAATTCCAACTGAACATAGATTACCAATGTCACATAGAGTGGTTGAATCTGAAGACACTAAATTGTAATGTTCTAAAAGGCAAAGCCTTTCTCTTTTTTGTACTTACCACCTCAAGTTAGAGGTGAGAGAACCAATGTCTATTATAAAACAGTATACTAAAATATTTAACAATAGGATTAGCATAGTTATATCTGACACCTAATGAGAGCACATTATTTTCTTTATCCCTCTGCAACAAGTTCCCTTAGAAAATCTTAGACAAGGAATGAGAGATCATATTTGCTCCTGATATTTATTTAGTAATGAGTTTCAGTTATATGCCATGTGTTAAATGACTACAATAGGGTAAGAGTCATATCATTAAGTGCTATTAGTTTATTGAAAAGAAAGGTTTGTGCCAGTATTGTCTGATAATTTTTTCATGCTATATTTTGTTATATGAGCAACTACTTAAGAGATAACAATACACAATGTACTAATTGTTACTTCTACTATCTTGTTTGAAATTTTGTGCTATTATTTTGTTTTTTTCCTTTAAAGTAAAAATAAAAATAAAATGACTACTTTGTCTTTAATGCATTTCACTTGGCTGTATATTTCTTTTTAATTTGCTAAGTACTTTTCTTGGTATGTGGTAAAAATTAAATTTTGGTTTGTATTTTAGATATTCTGGCCTTCATTAAGGAATCTATTTGTCCCAGTCTTTTTAAACTGTTGGCTTGCCAAACATGCCTTGGAAAATATGATTGTAAGTATAAAAATTAAATGAAAGTGCAAAAAAAAAAAAACCCTAACATTTTTCACTCACTTTTTCTACTTCAGTGCTTACATAGAGGAGATGCTTAGGGGTGTAGTGTTTTGCTTTCTCATTCTGTGTCCTCCCATAAAATGTTAACCATGTGGCATTTTGTTATGATCAGTTCTTCAAATATTTTAGTTTTATAGCTTCTGTCAAGTTAATTTAGTGTCTTAGTAAATATTAAATTATGCTCTTTGCTGAATGCTGTTAAAGTGATATGTATATGTATATATGTATGTTAATAAGCCTAAAGTGAGTGGTCTGCTACATCCTAATCAGAACAAAACACCTTACAAAATATTACCAAGTTACTACTTTGGTAGAACCCTATGATTAAAAAACAAAAATTGGTTCAGATTTTTTGATTTCATTAAACGGACGTATAAATGTTATTTGCAGTGGTGTGATGAGTTGGCCAATCTTCTGAATACAAATTCTTCCCTTCAAGGCAATCTGTTCATTTATAATGAAACTCCATTTTAAGGATTAAAGGAAGTGATTTTGTCAAATTGCTCTTAATTATACATCGTTCATGTTCCATGAAAATCCTTTGGGCTTTGTAAGCCCCATACAAGAGCTAGAAATCCCTTACTTAAAGCCATTCTTTTCGATTTGTTGAGTTGGGGTATTTGTGGGATATTAGAAAGTGGAAAGGAAAATGAAGCAAAGCATAATTCAGAGCTGTGCTGAAATTGCATTTTGCCTAGCAAAGACCCTGTTTGGAAGGAATGGTTTATAGTGTAGGTTTCAATACTTACAAATGAGTTGTAAGACATTTGTTTTGTCATTTATTTTACGAATGTTAATAAAGTATAGTATGTGCTAAACACTCTAACATGCAAATTAACTTCTTTGCTAACATCATCTACAAAAGAAAATAAAAGCCGGTACATTACAAACTTATGGCAAGAATAAAATGGAAATATATATATATATATATATATATATATATATATATAATATGTGTTGTACTGTTTTATATACAGAAACACAGTAAGGGCTCAATATTATTAATTTTACTTAATTACAATTGTACTTTTTTTGTTGGTCTTGTCTTTTTGAGACAGGGTCTCACTATTCAGTTCAGGCTGGCCTTGAGCTCACTTTGTAAGCCAGACTGGTCTCGAACTCACAACGATCCTCCTGCCTCAGCCTCCCTAGTGCTGGGATTACAGGTGTGAGCCACCACGCCTGGCTACAAGTTGTACTTTTTGACGGCAAATTTTTTGTGCATTTAAATGTTCTTTAAACAGATATTAGAGCAAAAGTCTTGGCCAAGAAAACCTATGTGAATAACATTTGAGTGTTCACCACCACATGTGATTGTGGGAGATTCGACTCTAGAATGGTTTGCAGAGATAATGGGCTGTCTTAGTTGTTCCAAGGAAGCACTGTTTTTGACTACATGTGGATTTCTAAAATTTCTAATAAAACATATACCAGGAAACAACTAAATCTCTTTGTTAATTACTATCCAATTAGTTGAAAAAAATAATCTAATGAAGATAGGAACCACTAGTCAATCACTGAGAGAAAATAACTTTTGCATTCTTTATATAGAATTTATTCCTATTTTGTGTCTATATTTTGCTTCTCCTCTTTTGCTGGGTATTAAATTTTTATTTTCTGATCATTAATTACAGCCATAAAAAATTGAAGGGTGAGAGTCCTGATCAATCAATTTAGTTGTTTTAATAGAAGTTATCATTAAACTTGTGACATAGGAAAATAAAATAATAGCTCACCAAGATCTTTCTAGTTAAGGAAGTTGTTTAACTCATTATACTAAGATTATTAAAAGTGCATTCTGAAAAAGAAATTGAAGTGAACAGAAAACTGTAAAAAATTTTTTTAAATCCACAAATGTATAATGTAGACTAAATACTTCTACTGTTATGCAAAAATATGCTCCTGTGGCATACATAAAATTTTATTGTATTTTAACTCTTACATTTGGAATTTTTTCAATCTTTAATATGTAGTGGACAAATTGTCATTATTTTTTTCCAAATGATTTTTGATATGTCGTAACCTATTACATAATATTGATCCATTTATTTAACTACTTTTGTTATATATATATATATTTGTTGTTTTAATAATAGAAAACATTATTTCAAATGATAACTATTATGATTTTATAATAAAAATATATGTGCACAAACATTGGTCATCATTAGTGGCAGCTTTCATGTTATTAAGTTTTGGAAGTTATGTTGTTGATTAAGTATATATTGAATAAATGAATGAACATATAAAATAGAGCAGCCAATCTCCTAAGCTTTGATATATGTTACCAGATTGCCTTCCAGAAATTTATAATTACCTGAGTGTCGCTGTATGTCAATGTTTATTTCTTGCTCCTTCAAGAGTACTATATATTATTATTTATTATTGTTTGTCAAGCGGAAAGGCAAAAAGTATATCTTGAATTAACATTTCTTTTCATATTGATATTATAAAATTAAACTTTAAAACATTTTGTCCATTGAATTTTTTCCCTTAAGCTTCCCGTTGTTTTTATTTTTAATAATGAACTTTGTAGTTCATTATTATTAATTGTAGACCAGTTATGATTCCCTTTTTAATTGAATATTTTATTTTCTGATCTTTTGAAATTAGAATTTTCTATGAGAAATCATTAGCCTAGAAGGGTTTTGTGGA
Organism: Hydrochoerus hydrochaeris; assembly: GCA_004027455.1. Taxonomy (NCBI): domain Eukaryota; kingdom Metazoa; phylum Chordata; class Mammalia; order Rodentia; family Hydrochaeridae; genus Hydrochoerus; species Hydrochoerus hydrochaeris. The sequence goes on along the minus strand of PVLA01006061.1, from coordinate 76,830 downwards.
AGTGTTACATAGATTCGGGTTTCTGCAAGGCCAGTAAACTGAAATATAGTGCTGTAGTGATTGTCCCATACTATTATCCTTGGAACATGCATGCTATAGTAAGTTGCATTTAGATCTAGGCAGAAATGAAAATATGCTGCTAAATCCACTTAAAGTATATGTTGCTGCAATATGTATGTTATGATTATGGTGTGTTGCTGGAATGTAATTAAGTGATAAATTTAACTGTAATATATTTCTTTATGTATTCTTTTAGAATGATCTGCACAGAGCCATTCAGCGTACACAGTCAGCAATGTTTAATCAAGTTTTGATTTTGATATCTACATTACTATGCCTTATCTTCACCTGGTAAGATAGTACATGTCAGCATTTTTATTGTATTCCTTTTCTATATTGTAGTGAAGGAAACTTAATTGTAAACTAGTTTCATTAATAGTGGGATAAAAAAATATATTCAACATAAAATATAAAAGATCAATACAGATATCAAATAAAAATAAAACTTGTTTTTTAGTCTTACAGAAACAAGAAAGTACCTATTAGTGAGTACTGATATTACTGTAGCACTGACATTTTCCCAAATTCTGTAAACAGCCAAATCACAGGAATTCGTACTTCATGCCATAGTTGTCAAACAAGATTTTTTCTTTCGGTTAGCAGGCACAGAGGAGTCCTGGTTTTTCTACAATCCTCAAAGCAGAAGTTCTTTTGAGAAACCTGCTATTGCCTGTCACTGTGTCCTGTGCTACATCTGCATGATGCGTTAGTATGCAGTCAGGTGGAGAGCAAGGGCAGGTATCCTCACAGAGCAGGCAAGGCCTGACACTTGACTTCCTTGTAAAACAAAGTCATTTCTTCTTCTGGAAGTCACATTTTGACAATTATAAAGTAATCCAAAGGGAAATGGTTTGTTACACATATGGATTTGCACCAACTGTTAGCAAGAGAAAAAATGTAAAAATGTAAAAATTAAGTGAAAATAATATTCACTTTGTAAGAGTCATAGATATTCTGTGTATCTGTTCTGCACCCTTGTTTAAGTCTGTGTAGAAAGAAAAAAAGATAATTGAGAGGTACTATAAAGGGAAAAATGCATATAACATTAGTATTGCTCAAGTGATATTTAAACTATATTTAGACTATAGAAGTGTAAGTGTAAATATGTACCCATAATCATAGCAGATATTTTACTTCAATAGTATGCAGTATCTCTACTAAATGCATCTCAAATGTTTTGTTTCTTACTTTTGTGCTTAAAAGTAACATGCTGTTAGATATTTAAAGTCTAAATTTAAAGTATCATATGAAAATTAACATAGTGTCATCTTATTTGATTTAGCCTTTCATAACTTGCCTTTTTGATTTATCTAGTGAATATGTAACTGCATAAATAGGGAATGATGAATGTACTGACTTCCCTTTAAAGTCACCAAAGTTCTTAATTTCTACACAGTGACATTGTTTGAATAGCTAAGTTTTCTCATATTACATAAGAAAAAAGATTTAAAGTTAAGAACTTACATACGTATATGTAAATGCAAATTATCCAGTTGCTAGAAAATCCCAAAGTTAAAATTAGTGAATTCAATGTATAATGTGACAGTCTCCTAAAGCAACTTATTAAAAAATAATTATAGCTAAGGATGTAGTCCACTTGCTTATACTATATAGAAGGTCCTGGAATTGATCTGCAGCACTGAGAAAAAAAAATTATTGAGATGTTATTGCTAAAATAAAGACTATTGATATTTCCGTGATGACATTTAATGGTACTTTTGTTCGGAAGGCATTCCTAGCACAGTAACTCTTGATCTAAATAGCTTCCTACTTATTCTTAGATTCTGTCTACTACTTCTATTTTTTGAGCAGTTTCTATTTTCAAAGAAAGCAACTAGACAAATTTTGCTACTTTTATATGCTAAAGGAGCTAGTAGTGCCAGAGAAAGAATTTTCACTATATAAAATTTCCATTATACAATTTCTTAATCATTGAAATAATGCGTATTTCATTTTTCTGCCAGTGTAGCTGCTGTTTTTGTTGTTGTTTATGGGTTATGGTGTCAGACACTTGGTTGTCAATTTGATAGATTTTTTTTTTTTCAGTGTTAGTGCTGTCACCAAAATGAGGACCTGTCTCTTAAAGTGCAGCAATTATGTAAACTTATGTTTGGCTGAATAAAAAAAAATTGTAATTGCTATGTAATTACATTATATCATCTAGGATCTAGGATGGTAAGATTGAAATTTGATATATTTGTGTATTCTTAGGTCTTACAGTCTTTGTAGGTCATGAGCATCATAAAATGCATAAGACTCATTTGAATTTACCATTAAAAATGCTATTATCTAATAAGGAATGTACAAACATTATGTTAGTTGTAATTTATCATAAGATTCTTTTCATAAATAGTTATATCTTATTCAGTGAAAAACAAAATAATACAATAACTAGATAAAAATGTTTAGGTTGTCTCTACAGGATTGAGCACTGGATTTTCTTATGACTTGTTTTCTGTCATTGCCCAAATATGGTTTTTCTCAGGTGGTTTAAGATGACTAACCTGTTCTTGCTATTGCATCTGAACTCCCTCCATTAGGGCGGAATACATAACAGGCATTTGAATACATAATTCAGCCTAGAATTTATCTGTTTGTACATAGCGAATAGATTGCCTACAAAAATGCAGTTTGGGCTGAATATAATGGTACATGCTTATAACTCCAGCATTCTGGGAGGCCAGGGCAGGAAAAGATTGAAAGTTGTAGCTGACCTTGAACAAATGAGACCCAGTCTCAAAAGAAAAAAAAAAAGAGAGAGAGATTAATATGGAAGCTGTGGATATAGCTCTTACTCAAGGCCCTGGGTTCAGTTTTCAGTGCGGGTAGTAAAAATGTAGTCGAGCTGGAAAATAGTACATCCAGCTGAATGTTGTACTGCCATAGAAAATAGAACGAAGTGGTTACTCTGAAATAGTAAGTTTTTGGCGTGGATAAGTCGTCAAATGTATATATTTTACTTGTTAGCTTTATAAAACTCTGACTTCTGTTAGCTTGGTGTCCTTGAACAAGTTTTTGTAGAAATCATTAAATGAAGACAATGCTGACCACCCTATAAGTTTCTTTTAAAATTAAATTACATGTATAGGGACATTGTGTTTAAAATAGCTAAGCAGTTGGGGATTCAGCTCAGTGGTCTAAATCTCTGCTTAGCAAGCGCTCGGTGATGAGTTCTATCACTGGTACCAAAAAAAAAAAAAAAAAGGTAAACATAATCACCTGTTAGTAATACCGCAAAACTGAACCACATAATTTACGTAACAAAAATATAAGAAAATTGTTTTATCCACTGTAATTTCATCACATTTGTTCTAATCCTAGTATTTTCCTCTATCTCCTTTAAGATAAAGAAAATGCTAACACCTATTTCTCTGTGAACATTTACTATTTATGAGCATAATATAACAACATGTACATAGCTGTAGTCTCAGTTTGGGGTGAGTAGTTTATTTGAACTGAGAATAAGGTGACAAGTGATTGCCAGATGTGTTGCAAGTAGGGGAAAGATTTCACACGGCAGACAAAAGTGAGTGCTTTTGTAGATGCTCAAGTTTCTTTAGTTTTACTTATTGATACCACTATTTCTTATTAATACTAGTTTTTTTGATATAATTCTTATTGTTCTTATTGATATTAATCTTACTGATGCTACTCATTTCTATTGCTCTTAAGGCAGTAGTCACTTAGGAAGTGTAGAGTGAGAAGACAAGGTACTGTAGTTTGGAGAAAGTATTATAATATGTTTGAATTGTATTAAATGCTACCATAACTATCATTGATTCTTAGTTTCTTTTTTTTTTTTCAAAAAAACTTTTTGTTGATTAAAGTGTATATACAAAAGTTAAAAGACAATGTTTGGGCTAATTAGGAATATAACTACTATGAATAAATATTCCATTATCTTTACTCACTTTTCTTTATATTGACCATCTACAATATTAAAAAGCAATATTGTCTGTCTTAAACTATATATGAAATATTGGCAAGTATAGTTATGAACAATTGCTGTTATCACAGAGCAAGGCTATTAATCATACAATATATTTTGAACTTGAGAGATTCAGGAATTAATATTTATATGAATTAGTTATATTCTTCATGAACCTCACATTTTAGAATGACCTGTTTTAGAAAGCTGCTTTATAATTTTAAAATGTATATTCTCTTCATGTTTATTAACATTACAAAGAACTATCATTAAGCATCTGTCTATGAGGGACACATGCTCAGTGCTGAACTGAAATGAAAATAAAGCTGCTGACCCACTCTCTTCAGGAAATGTGCTCAGAATTGTTTTTCCTGTCATTGTAATGGAATTGGGCTAATCTGTCTCTACATTGGCTCAATACCCCTCTTGATCAATAATGCTCACTCCCAAGACAGCTGGGAATTGTGATTCAGTGTGTGTCCCTGAAAAAAAGCCAAATAAACTGGTACATCCGGGAATTAAGTACATGACTTTAGCTTAATTATCATCATATTCTAACCAATAATAAGTACTGCAATTTATAATTAAATTGGTGCTTCTAATTTTACTTTGACAGCCTTATTTTGCAGCTATTTCCTTTCAGAACCTTAATTTTTTTCAATTAATGTGTGTATCAATTTTCATGTTATTTCAGTTATAAAATGAAAAATGAATATTTTCTTTTAGTTCAGTCTAAAAATACAATTCATAGAAAATTCAATTTCTGTCTTATTTCAGGAGATAAATCTTTATTATTTAACTACATAGTCTAGTTAAATATTATCTACATGCTATATTAACTAATGTTTAGAGTTTTCTTGTGCATTGATTACATAGTTGAGTGATGGCTGCTCAAGTTTCTTGAATTCTGCTTATTGATACTACTAATACTGCTTATTGATACTGCTATTATGTATTGATACTATTCTTACATTTTGATACAGCTCTTACTGATGTTGCTACTTATTGATGCTAGTCTTACTTATTGATACTGCTCTCACCTATTTATATTGTTTTTAAGGCAGTAATCACTTAGGTGGTTAGAGTGAGAAGATATGTACTATGTAGTTTGGAGAAATTATTGCATGTTTGAATTTATTGATGTTACTATCATTATAGTTGATTCTTAGATTTTTTTGTTTCAATTTTTCGCTGATATGATAAGTAAATGTTAGAAAGTGAATTTGTCTGAGGATCTGGGAATTTGTTAATAACTCAAGTTTGTTTTATACTAAAACAAATAAAAGTCCATTTTTAACAACCAACTTTTGCATATGTAACCTGCCAGATTTTAGATAATTAGCTAACTGGAGTAAATTCAAATGGGAAAGGAGAAAATATGGTTATTTAACATGTGTAAATATTGATGCCTATAATAAAATAATTTTAAATGTTTATTGGTAAGAAGCAGTTTGGAACTAAAGCAGTTGCTCGTAATACAAGCCCGTTTAGAAATATGACAACAATGTATCTTATTTTCAAATGTGCAATTGTCAAAAACTCACTAACATTTTGAATTTTTATTACATGTCAGATACTTTTTGAACACTTTGTTATGTAATAGCAAATCTTCATGAATCTCTAAGTTAAATTCCATTACTATCTGAATTTTATATATAAGGAAAATCAGGTAAAATTAGGTGAGGAATTCAGTAGAAGAGACCATTGTGTAGGTAGGTCTGTCTTAAATGCTGATTTACTGTGAGCTATGTTGAAACTTCAGGATAAAGAAAGACATTATCTACAAAAGAATAAAACTAAGTCTGATATGATGTCCTCATCTCATCTAAAAAGTTTCTAGAACAATGTAAGTTTCCATGAAAAATTGATTTAGAATCTAAGATTCTATTAAAACTAATCATCATTGTATTATGGTAATGTTTAGTTTTAGACATACAAAAAACCCAGAAAATATGCTATCCAGAAATAAAACAATAAAAGAGGGAATGAAAAAATACAGGTTATGTATATGTATTGACAACATAATAAATTTTTTTCCCTAGAAAACCCAATTTTCACATTTTATCTGGAGAAGTGCAAGTCAAAGCGTTGTGCAGGTAGAGATGGAGAAAACATTTTAACTTTTATAGTTTAGACTCTGTTTTAGTTATCATTCTGTGTCATGAAATACTTGAAGTACACAAGATACAAGGAAGACAGGTTTCTGCTGGTGCAGTTTCAGTCTATGGTTGCTTGCGTGTGTCCCTTTATGCCTGTGGCAGTGCTGGAGGAGGAGACCATTTTCCTCTTAGTAACCACGGTCATAAAAAGAGATAGGAAGGACTCGGGAGGGGACAATCATCTCTCCTAGTGTACACCCTTAATTGCCTATCTTCCTCCTGCTAGGCCACCAGTTTTGCAAAAGTGAAACAAAATACAAAACAAAGTAGTGAAGGTGAGATGTCTATCACTTAATTGTAGCAAGAGAAGTGGCTGAGTTCCTAAAAAGATCCTAGACTGTCTAACATTGAATTTCACTTTTTTTTTTTTGCCTTTTCAGACACTTTTCTATTGCTTTATTTATATTAATTTCTAAAATTTTGCTCAAAGCCTGGAAATTTAGGCACTAAGGATTAAATAACTTGCTTTCTTACATTAGCAAGAGGTTCATAATTGGTAAGAAGCATCATTTATATTTGGATTTACAGTCTGGTACTTACCATTATAATAACATTTCCATGGTGTCCTGGAAGTCTTTAACCTATGTATAGTATATAAAAAATTTTACAAAAACAGGTAAAAACTGAAACAGACCTATGATAACTTTGTCATCTCTATCCTGTGAATTTGTAATTATTATTTCATATTGAAATATAATTGATAAAAGACAGTAAGGTGACAAAAATCTTAAGTTTTAAAAATACTTTGCATTAGTTGCAAAAGAATATTTTAGTGACTATCAGGTCCTGTCTTAGATCCCTAATCTCCCAAACGAGTGTACAGCAGAGATTAAAATAAAAAGAGACAGTTGTAACGATTTCAGGGCACTGGGAGGATCAAAACCCTTTAAGCTCCAGGCTCTGAGGGCTAAGATAAAGACTTCTCTGGATCAGTCTATTTTTAATAGTCCAACAAGGGGTGGAGAAACTGAGGAAAGTGCAGGCAATGAGCAGGACCTTGGAGTCACTTCAAGGACGTCTCCAAGTAATGAATCAAGTCAATTCATTAGAACCGTTTTATCAAGAAGGCATGGTAGAAGTGAGACCGTAGGAATAAATTCCTCCAGCTGTAGTCTCTATCTTGTTAATTGAGGTTGGAGCCAAGTGCCTGCAGCTGTGGCCTTATTGTGCCCTTTGCGGTATCTTTGGCCTCATTGGTTACTACAAACCTCAGCCAAGATCAGTGATTCATAGAGGTTCACTTACTATGAATCCGCTCCCAACCCCAGGCAAGGGGCCGAGGCCTAGGACAGACTCACAGATAAGCATAGGAAGCCAATTAGTAAAATTTTAATCCTGCTTAGAGCTACTTCGTAGTGCTCTCCAACAAGTGACTATGATATTTCTTGTGAAAATAAAATATCAAATTAAGCAAGTTCTTAAATTTTTTAAATTGTTGGCAAAATAAATACATGTAGTGTTGGGGATATAGCTCAGCCACACGAGGGCCTGCCTGGCAAGTGTGAGGTCATCAGTCCAATCTGTATACCAACCCAAACTGAAAGGAAGATTTTGTACCAAGGAGATAAGATGGTAAAATTTAATCTTTATGTGAGCGGCCTGTTGTGGGATAATTCCACAAAGGCAACAGTACTGAATTTAGGAAAAGTTTAGTTTATACAAAATTTACAAGTGGGTGGTACAAAGCAAGTGACAAAATGCTACATAACTGGATACACACACTGAGTCATATATTGAAAGGCAGGCTAGTTTTTCTTTCTTTCTTTTTTTTTCTTTTTATCGGTACCGGAGATCGAACTCACGATTGCCTGGTTGTAAGGCAGGCGCTTATGCCTGCTGAGCTAAATCTTCAACCCCGTGGCAGGCTAGTCTTGAAGCAACAGAAACACTTAGGGAACAAGGGGAGGGGCCCATACAGAGTGAGCATAGTTAACAGCATTACCATCATACAAGAATGTTTGAGGAGGGAATTAGCCCGGGTGCCTTAAGTTTATGGACAACTGCTGAGACTCAGACCTCATCAGAGATACATAGCTGGGCTGTAGACACTGTCAAAGTCAATTGAATTTAGCAGAAACAGCAGAACATTAACTTGGTTAGAGACCTCTAATTGATCATGAAATGTCTATAAGTTTACTATGTTACACAAGTATTTTACATTATAATTGTGTCCCAACAGATCCCCATTACCAAATAAGTAAATAAATAAATTTAGAAAAAAATTACCACATAAATGTGATTCCAATTTGACAATCATTTCTAATTTTCTGTTCATCCATCTCTGATTTTTCCTAAATTTTTACATATCTTTAGAGACTTACATAGTAATGTAGCAAAATGATTATGTCAGGACATAGGATTTTATATTCAATTTTTTGGGAAGAGTTTAAACTTCATTTTTGATAAGCAATTTTGAATGCCAATGCAGCAGGACAAAGACACAAATTAAAGAATACAAACACAAATAAAATATTACTCAAAATTCAAAATACCATTAATTATGACACTTCAAAAAAATTTATAAATCTTTCATCCTATAGTCAAGTTATTCTCTTACTTATTTTTTTAAGATTGGAATCCCCTATCAGACTATTTTCTGTTTACTCTGCAAATCTCAATTTTTAGATTGTTGCATCTCTGTGAAGTTTTCTTGATGTCATTCCAAATTATGAGATGTGACATGACCACGATTTCAGTTTTCTCAATTTTAAAGAAAAATTGTGCAATATGTATCATAATTTTTTAATTTTAAGTGTTTCACTACACTTTTATGACACACAAGCATAAAGAGTCAATTTTCTTTTATTATGCCTTTATGTTTACCATGTCTGGGTGGTTCTTCAAGACTGGTGGTCCCATAATTATTTGCAATTGATGGTAACACTCTGGCATAAGAATAGCCATATGAATTGGAGATTCTTAAATGTATTATTGTAAGCCATGCTTTACAGAACATATTTTGAGAATGTTGTATTTCAAACCTTTCTTTTTTTCAGGTAACTGTTGGGGAAGATTGTGGGAAAGAATCTTTTTAGTAATAACTTTTTAGACTAGAGTATAATTTTACGAAAATAGGTCTCCAGGACTGATTCTGACAGAGATAAAACTAGGTAGTAAAACTTATACAAGTTTTTAATAATAAAGAAATACCATTGAAATATTTTTCATATACACAGATACTTCATAAAATGGCACTTTTAAATAAATCAAATTTTGGCTGCTAATTTTGTTTCCATATAACTCTAAATTTATGCTTTGAGAATTATCCCCTTTTTCCTCTTAATTTTAAAATTTCTGAGATTGGAACAATGTAATAAAAATGCTGAAAGTGTCAACTCCTTTGGTAAGCACCAAAACAAATTGGTTGAATACTGGAAGCACTACATTAATGTAACTGCCATTTATTTCTTTTCTTACTATTGCGTAGGATTTTTTAAACAAATTCTTCAAGTTAGACTTTTTTTTCTTGAAATTTTGCTTCACTTCCAGTGATCTAATTAGTGACTTCTTGAATATATACATTATTTTGAAAACAGAAATATCATAGAGAATAGGGAGTGATGTGGCCAATTTCCATGAATTATTAAATTGCATTTATATTAATTTCAGATTTATGGGTTATAGTAGTATTCATTAACCTTTCTGTACAGATTTAAAGACAGTACCCAAGAGAACAAGAAATGTATTTCAACATGATAAGTGACTTTATCATTATTCCAAAATCAAAATTTTCCCATTAGAAAATATAAAGTATCAATATTTCAAATTATCTTACATTTCACAGGAATATTAGGTGTTCTGCAGATTCTCTACAGCACATGAAAATGATTATTTAGAAGAATCTAACTGGCATTCACTCACCAAATACCAAAGTGCAAGTTATAGGCTGATTTGAGTGCTAATGTCTGAATAACAGCCAAAATGTTAGATGCTTTCTGCACAGAATGGCATTGTTAATTAATTTATTTTAGTGACTGTGCATAGGAGTGGATTTTCTTGGTAGTGCCTGCATATTTAAGGTTATGTATTTCATCATGTGTCTTTTTTTCTCTAAAAATATTTGTTGTACAACTTGGAATTTACCACATGGTAAGAAAGTTTACACTCTCAGTATTTCCTGTTCATTTATGTTAATGTTTTTTCCTTGTGAACCTCTCCAAAGTTTGAAAAGATTCTACTATCAAACACATAGCTAACCTTTAAGAAGAAGTAAATTTAAAGAAGCACAGATAAAATGGTTAGCAATTAATGTACCCTGTTGTTTTATTTGGAGGAGGAAATCGATTATAGCTTTTCAGATATTTTTAAAGGGCTAACAGAGCTTATTTTGTTTTAGCGTTATGTAACATTGAAATTATTTTGTATGGATCTGTGTCAAAGATAACACTGAAGAGTGTTTTGTAGAGAAATAAACCTCATAGCAGATTCTTAGCTCGAATCCAACATTCTTCATGAGATTATTTTGAAGTGTTTTAAAAAATTAAAATGCATTTTTAAGAAAAGTTTAACCTAACAGTTGCACTTTTTAATAATTGTATACAATTAAGTTAAATTTTCTTAGTATTTAAACTATGTGCTAATCCTTCTATAAATTTTAGTCTATATTTAATTTTCTGGGGTTTTTTTTTTGTTATTTTACATTGAAGCAGTCACTTAGGAATGAGAATATCATATTCCTATATATTCGTTTTGTTGATGTTAACTATATCTATCTGCCTATTTATCTATTTCTATCTGTCTGTTATCTGTCTGTCTATGTGATAGGCTAGATTTGGCCCCGTTGCAGATTGGTGCTGAGATATAAAGTGATACACATCTCATTCTGGATGGATTTAAGTCCGTTACCTGTACTGCAGCATTGTCTTGCATTACTCTACAAACCTTCTAAATATCCCGGGCTCTGTCTTCTGTTTCTGGTTCTTATTATTTGAATCCAGAATGACTATTTCAGTGATTGATCACCTCTGAGGTCTTATCACTTGGGTGGTTTGTAACCTGTACTCTTAGCACCTCATCTCCTCGAGGTCAGTACAATCTGTGCATTGAGTTATGGTCATTGCTGGCTCTGTCTTGCAAATGATTGGTAAGAAACCTTGGCAAAAAATAGACAGCTCATCCTTCAGTAAATATTCTTCGTTCAAGTTCACACTGTGCTCACCTGTTTTCCATTATTTCCATAGTTTGTTCTAATACATTACATTTACCCAATTTTCTCTCACTTACACACTTCCTCAGTTTCCACCTTAAAGACAGCTGTTGTGACACTACAGTGACCACAGAGAAGTCTTTGCTTCAATCAGCCTTAGAGTCAGGTTGCTTTTTTACACAGTGATAAAAATTATACACTTTGGAACTATGCAACTTAGGGTTTGTATTATTTACTTTCAAAGATTTTTTCCAATTCCTGACTAATTTCATATCATTTAAGTTCTGTTTAAAATCAGAGTTATGTATATAATAATGTTACACCAGATTTACATGAAAATAATTAATATATAAATAATGAGTGCTATTCCAAAAGTTCTTTTCTATAGTGGCTTCTGTAATATTTTCTTTATCATTTTTAACATTGGGCAGCTTGGAGAAAGTATTAGTAAGAATGTGCTAAGTCAGTATTGAACACCAAGGTTAGAGGTAAAAATTGTTTTGCTAGGAAAACATTTCACCTTTTTGTTGGGAAATAAGTTTCTTCCTGTAAGAAATAAAAAAGTGAGTTTCAGAAAATATATCAAGACCAATAATTGTATCTGTATGTATTCACATCTATATTTATACACTTATAAACCTTTTTCTTTTTTTTTTTTAACATCTGTTAAAGAGGGGTTTTATGTAATTTTTCTGTAAGGTGATGCTTCTTCTATGTAATTTTTCTATGTAATTAAGCATGTCTACTATATGCTTAATATGTATCTGAAACTATGACATGATCCTAAGAATTTTAATCACTTACCAGTCCAATTATTTCAATATGAGATGACTGAAATTGCACATTTTGTTAATTTTTATAAAATAATATAACAGGAAATATAAATATTATAATTTTATCCAGTTTATTCAACATAAAAATCAACTGGTTGAAATGGCACCTGTCTGAGTGACGCTCCGCATAGTTGGTACATAAACAAATGTGCTGCCTGCGTGATGTTCTGGATAAACTAAATATCTTAAATTTTGGGGAAAACTTTGCAGCAGAATAACTTTTATTAAGGGCACAAATGAAGTAATGTTGGACCATAGAGAATGTGACATTTATTTTCGTTTAATAATTTCTACATCTGTTAAAAAAATTATGAGAGCATGTTAAGAGAGGATAAAAGTAATAACTGCAAGTTCAGATTCTAAGGATTGCTAAAGCATTTTGAAGCAAAAGAATGGCAAAATTTAGAGCAAGTTTAGAAAGATATATTTTGATGATCGGAGGAAAAATACACATGAGGAAGTAAAATATATGATAATCATGTTATAAAGAACAAAATTTGGGAAAACAGAAATATAATCTTTTAAATTTTTATACCACACATAAAATGCTGAGGCCTAGAAGCAGTTATTAAAAAATAAAGAAGTCTAGTCAATAAGCTAATAGAAAGTGGGGAGACAGTTCTTTGCAAGTGAGAAAAGGATTTAGAGATGAAGGGAAGGAAGAGGAAGGTAAAGGGATGGGGAAGTAAAAAGAATTTTAAAATGTATTATGTATGTGTATCAACTGTCCAAGATAGTTGTAATCATTATGTACTGTAAACATGTACAAGTAATTTTTAAATGAACCATTATTTAAACAATCTAAAATAAAGGAGTACTTTTGTTTCTTAGGAAAGACCATAGAGTTTACTTAACATATCCTTTTCTTCCCTGGCTGCACTCAGTACCGGCTTCAGCCTGTCTGTGCCTCCTGAGGCAAGGAGAGGAGAGTGTAAACATGAAAACTACTGAAGCTTTTTCTGTTGCTTGAGATGTAAGAGGACCTGACCGTGGAATAAAGAGGTGGGAGTGAGGACTGAATGAGCCAGATTTAAAGGACTCTTGAAACTTGGGGTTCCCTGGAAAGTGGGCTTTGGCTGCAGTGAATTCAGCAGGTGTGCCTAGCTTCCAAAGAGTTAAGGAAGAACTAGAGCTTGGCTTAGACCTCTGCACCTAGAGGAGATTGGAAATATGAAAAAAGAAAGGTCTTGGGCCTCTTCCAAATGCCTCAGCCAGGGTCTCCTAATGAGGGGACTGCTGTTCTTTTGAAGAAAAGAGTCCTCAGTTTCTTCAGGATTGCCATCATTTTCTTGACAAGCAGATGAGAAGGCCAGCAACCAAAGTAGGGAGACAGACAATAATCTAGATTGATCTCTAATAAAATAAGCTCTGGGCCAGAGGTTTAGCTCAGCGACGTAACCGCCTACCTGGCAAGCACGAGGTCATAAGTTCAATTCCTGGCACAAACAAAAACAAAAACAAAAAACATGCTCATAAAAATAAAACACATCAAGGAACGTATCTGACAAATATATCATGGACACCTGAACAGTAAAAGTGGTCAGTAAGAGAAAAATAAAAGTAGACGAAAGTTATAATTGAACAACTATTAAGAAAAAGGTGCGTGTGTTAACAAAGATAAAATCCTGGAGACTAAATTGTGTGAAAAACTTATCTTGACATATTTTACTATGTTAATATAATCCCAAAGATAAAAGTGAAACTTGTTTAAGCTTCCAGTAAGAAAATAATAGATTATTCATTTACAAGTGGTATACTCTGTATTTTTAATGAGTGACCCCCCAGGAATAACTATTTTAATCTGCATAAAAGTAAACGTTTTATGCTAGGTGGTAAAAGGTACTTGATGGGATAATTAAGATTACTGATATTACATTGAACAGTTTATCCTATTAATGCTTTGGGATTTCACGAGCCTTGAAAAGAAGAAACCTTTTGGGGTGTCCTCAAATAGATTCACCATAAGTAGAGTTGAACTAATAGGAAAAAATCAGGAGGCCCTGCAGTAGATGAAGCACTGGACTCCTCCTTTTCAGTTTTGATGCTGATTGAGACCATAACCTGGGGAATGCAAGAGATGCTTAAATTGAATCATATCCAAGAACTAGGAAGAAAACCAGATCACATGGTCCCCAGCCACCCATAATCTGAATGCAGTTGAAAATATATTTTCCCACAGAGCCTTTGATGATAAGCCTGGGCCAGGAAACTGATTTTCTCTTTGGGAAATCGGTAGCAATGGAACAAGATGAGTCCACCAGGCCTTCTAACCTTCAGAATTTTGAGAAAATAAATTCCTGTTGTTTAAATACTCAATCGATAGTATGTTTCAGAGAAACAATATGAAACTAATAGAATTCTAAGGCAAAATCAACAATCTGGCAATAACCATTTCATATACTATACTGAAAATTCTAATTAATGGAAAAAGATCTGTAGACATTTGAAACAAAATATTGAGGTTAATGAGATATCTATCTTTCTGAGTATAAGAAAGATCTGTAGACATTTGAAACAAAATATTGAGGTTAATGAGATATCTATCCTTTCTGAGGAAACATGGGGATTAAGGACACAATCTGATAAAATATTCAGTGAAAAATAATAAATCTGCAAAGATGAAGGAAAAATAATAATTGAATGCAAAATTAAGCAAAAAATGAACGTATTGAGAAACTATTTCTACAACTTCTTTGTGTGATAAACATAGAAAGGAGAGTGAATAGTGTACTTTTTTGTTTTGGTGCTAGGAATTGAACTCAGGACCTTGTGCTTATTATCAGGCTGATGCTTATGCTGACCAAGAGTGAACAGATGTAATGTTTCATACAGTTGGTGTTACACATAGGAGTGGAAGAATGAAGAATAAATAATTCATAAACAAGTTTGTATTTTTTCATGTTAAATATTGATAATGGCTATAATAAAACAACAGAGTATGCCTGCAATCCCAGCACTCTAGAAGTTGAGGCAGGAAGATCTTTGCAAGTTCAAGACTAGCCTGGGCTACAAAGTGAGCTCAAGGCCAGCCTGAACTGCATAGCGAGACCTTATCTCAAAAAGATAAAAATAAATAAAATAAAATAACAGAGTAAATGTACAGTGAAGGATAGAAAGGCACAATGTCATATAGTTTGATGAAATAAGGCTTTTATTTTTTATTTTTCAGTACCAAGGTCTTCACACTGAACTGTATCCGTAGTCCTTTATAATTTTTGTTTCCCTGGCTAGAGTGGAACTTGCAATCCTCCTGTCTCAACTGCTCTGAGTTCTGGGATTACAGACCTGTGTACCACACCCAGTGCAAAGAGTGTTATAAAGAGTAATATTTGAGGAGATGCTTGTGTGATGTGTCCTTGAAGGTGACATGGTCCAAGATAGGATTATAGGTTGAGCCACTCAAAATATAAAGGATGAAAAGCTTACTTAATGTGAAAACAGTAAATAAACAATCTGAGAGATCAGATCAGACTGCTTCATTCAGTAACAATCCAAAAAACCAAACATCACTGTATATCACTAAACTATTAGAAACTATCCGAGAACAAAAATAAGAATGCAAGGTTATCCCATTTTTAAATCAAAATGAAAATGGCAAGGTTGTAAGTATCATGGCTGTTGGCTTTGCAAAAATTCAGGAGCACCATGATCCCTGATTTTAGAGAATCCTGAGCCCAAGGTGCTTACTACCATGGCTGCCACCTATTGAGGTCAAGTCCTCAAATGCCATACTGTGGAGGCTTTGGAACAAACACCCACTGCTCTGAGAGGCAGAGCTTGAGAGCCTTGGCTCCCTGCAGCCTCAGGAATGCTTTCTGACATGCTGGATGGACATCAGGAGTCCACACTCATCTGGCAGTCATTACTGTTATTGCCTGCCTAAAAGACCCAAAGAATGAAGGAGAGGCAAAATTAGCTTTGTACTTTCTATGATGCTTAATTTTATGTGTCAGCTTCATTGGGCCACAGGGTGCCTAGGTATTTCATTAAACATTTCGGTATTTGCATTACAAGGACTTTTGATGAAACTGATGTTTTAATCACAAAAATTTCCTAATGAGAGTAGATCACGAACAAAAAGTCTGACCCTCCAGGACTCTGCAGCATATTCTAAGCTTCTTTTCAACATTGGCTCTCTCAGGTCTCTAATACCTCTGAGCCCCTCTAAATGTTTTGGGCTTGTCAGTCTTCATAACTGTGTGACACTGTTCCTCATAAAAATTCTCTTTCCAGATCTCAGTGGTGTTGTTTCTGTAGAGATCCCTAACATACTTTCTTCTAATTCTCCAGTAATACCACTAAGCTGACAGCATCTGATCTGACCTCAAATGACAAGGGAGGTGAGAAGTTTTTTATGGGCATAATTTATAATGCATATTTGATATGGAACAGAACTTTAAAAAATTGCTTGTGCACAGATTGCTTGCTGGACTGTGTACATGAAGAGAGACTGAGAAGAAATGAAAGTTTGTCAAATTAGAGGATTTAGAAAGCTACAGAAAAGTTACAGAGTTATGGGTTAAAAAATATGTAATTTTAGACTTTGGCTGTGACCAAAGAAAAGAATACCAATATTTATCAATTTATTCAACATAATTTTGAGTTTCTTCCAGATGCAGAGATAGAGTAGTTATTAAAATTATCAAAAGCTTTGTTTGCCTTGTTGAATGTAGGTAAAATTACAGTAAGCAAATAAATACTTTAAGTAAAGTTAGTTAAATGAAAAAAATGAGCAAAAAAAAATCTGAGATCAAGATGGAAGCAGATGGGCTGCATTTTCAAAGTAGAGTTTTCAGGAAACTTTTGTCTAAAGAAAAGGGATTTGAGAGGTTGGGGGTTTAGCAAACACCTAACTGGCCAGCACGAGGTCACAAGTTTGATCCTTGGCAGCAAAAATCCCCAAAAAAGAAATGGGATTTGAATAGGGAAATACATGAAGAAGTTTGTGAATGACACCTATATTTGGAAAAAGGATATGCCAGGCTACATAAAAATCAGTCGAAAGACTCAGGTTCATGAACTTTACTTACTTCTTTGAGGAACATGCTTAGAAAGATGTTCTAATTAAAATGCTGTCTGTGGGAAGAGACAGGCAGAATCAGAAAGGCTGGCTGGAATGTTACTGTGGGACTCCAGGAAGGAGGGAATGGAGGCTCCACTTAAAATGGTAGGAAGGAAGTGGGCAGTGATTGGATTTGCAATCTAGTTTAAAGATAGCAGTGAAATAGTTTTGGTTATGAAGTGGATTTAACATTTGAGAGGCAAAAAATTTCAAGAATGATTTTGAGGTATGTATTCTGGGAAACTCTGTGAATGTATGGGTGCCATCCACCAGGACTGAGAAATCTGGAACAGATCATAGAGAGGAGGATAAAGAGACTATTGTGTTTGAGATGCCTTTCAAAAATCCAAGGGAAAAATGTTAAGTAGCCATACAATCCAGGAGCCTGGAGTGCAGGAGTGCACTTGGAACCAGGTATGTAAATTTGTGAGCCATCAGTTTATGGGTACTTATTAAAGTAAAAGGATTAGAAGATCACACTCAGTGCCTCTGACTGAAAACAAAGCCATGCAAGAATCATAACATGGTTTAAGTTACACTATATAAGTATAAAAGGCACCATTTATATGCAGAAATGACCTTCAGTCATGTATGGGTCCAAAATCTTTTGCCCCATAAAATATACAAAATGAAGACAAGTAAAAAATACAGTGAGAACTTGATAAAAACATATAATTGCAGCAGAAGACTTTTTATATAGACTCCTATTACCAAAATGGATCTGAGAGTATTTTTTATTTTCCACTTCTGCAAACAGCCCCTTCTATACCGTACAAACCCAGATGGCTGTCTATTTTAAACCTTAGTCAATGTCAGAACTTGTGTAGTGTATTTTTATTACCATCAAAGCGTTTTCCTACCATCAAGCAACCAAATCCATACTGAATTCATACACCTTTTAAAAACATCATAATCTCTTATTTTTTTCTCTTTCAAAAAAATCTTCCTTAATTTTTTATCTTATCTTTCTTATTAGTTCTTCTGCTAGCTAGCTCTTTAATTTTAGTAAGACGTAAATCTACATTTGAACTGATTCTTAGAATTCTTACAGTCAGGACTATGATTCACTGTTACTCTTCTCATGTTTTTTTATCTGTGAATTCTCTAAATTGTTTCATCATATTATAGTTTACTATCTTTCTTATCCATAATCTTTTCCAATATATTTCAAAGTGTTTGATTTTTAGTGTTGAGAGATTCATTTTAGGATTATGTCTTTTTCATAAATGCATTACTCAAACTGATTGTATTTTTTACTTTGAGGTTTCTATTATTCTGATACTTTGCTATATTATATACACTATTTCTGATTTTCTCTAATTGGTTTTATTTGGCTATTCAGTTATCTTTTTATAGCTTCTATTAGTACATTGCTTTGCATTATATTTTTATAGACCTTTGTCTGTAAAATTCTTGGTATTTATTTTTAGTTTGCCAGTTTCCTAACAAATTGATTGTAGGATATTCTAAGTACCTCATTTGAATTTCATATGAGTGCTATTTTTCTTGTGGCCCAACTGTAGTGAAGGTGAATCACTTTCACTTCCTGGCTTCAGAATGGACTTTTATATTGACCATTGAGAGCACTTAGATTTTCTTTTCTTCAAGTGAAATACTCCTGAATGTTATAACTTCTCTCCCCAGGACTTTTTTGTGGCTGCTTGTTTCCTTTGCTCTAAATCTTTTCTTTTTCACAATTATAAATTCAAACAGGGCTGCCAGTGTTGAATAACCAATCACTAAGATCAAGATAATTTATGTAAAAGTATGCTGTAAATTATAAGGTACTATTCAAATATAAAATAGCCTTTTCCTAGTTGTTCAATTTAAAGGAAAGAATCCTAGTTCAGCAAAAAGATTGTCTTAGTTTTTTTTTTTTTTTCAGAGAAGCATGACTATAGCTATCTGGAAAGATATTTATTTAAAATTGAAGGCATTGTATCATCTTTGATCTGTGACCAGTTAAATAATAGTCTTTCTTACTCTGGGTTTGCTTATTTGTCAAATACACAAAATATTACATGAATTTTATAAATTGTCATAAAAGATTTGAGGCAGTTTTCAAAATACATATGAAATTGAGTTATTATAGTAGAACAACAAATTTATGTAGTAGGACTAAATATTCTATAAAACTTCCAGGCAGCAGAGATAGGGAGAGATATAAAATTTAATTAGCTCTCATTATGAGAAAGAAGAGAGTGCATATGTTGTTCCCTGGAACTGATGGTCCTACCTGCAGAGCTCAGAAATCTTATATTGCAGGCAAAATGACAGAGAAGTTATATAAAATAATACAGCATAGAAGGACAATGTATGTTATTTCTTGTAATAATTTTTGTAATGCTCAAATAGCATTGTTTTCTTGTGTGTGGGCACAATGTTTACTTGCATTATCTCATTTGTTTCTTGTAAAAGTCTTATAGCTGAATAAAGACAGTCTTACTATCTCTAGCATATGGAAAAGACAAAGACAGAAGGAGGAGTGAAACTTTTTTTTCTTCAGTAAGTTGACCAACAGAAATGAGTCTGAGTTTGTCTGTCTGTTTTCTTTTTGTTTGAGATCAGTGCTTTCAAGGAACAACATATTAAGGTACTAATTATGGCACTTTGCAAGGTTCAACTTTATTTTACTAGGTAGATTAGAAATGGCAGAGGAGTGAAAGGATTCTCATTAGTTTCTTTCAATAGCATTTTACTTCCAAACATGAGATGGGAGACTAGAGAGGCTTCTAAGCATCCTTTCTGCTCTCAGGGACTTGCCTTCTGTATCAGACCTGACCTCATAGATGCCTAGACAGCGACTTTTGGAGCAGTCATCAGCTGAGAACTCCCAACAGTTCACAGCAGTATTCTTGAGTCCTTCCTCTTTCTAGATGATTCTTTTCCCTGTATCTCCTGTGTCATCTTTATCACTATTCACCCAGTCCTTTAAAGAAGTAAGAGCATCTTGAAATAAGTAGGCTTCTCTTCGTTTACAGTGCGCATCAATCCACTCTACTCCAAAAATTTGATTTATCTACCTTTTATTGGCACAGTCAGGCAATCACTGTCTCTTGCTTAGATAATCTAGTTTCTCTGCTAACAGGTTTGTTCTCTTATAATGAACAGTAAGAATATTCTTGCGTGTTTAAAAACTTCTAGTTAGTTTCCCATGCAAACAAAACTACTCATAATTTTAAACAAACAAAACTACTGATAATTTTTTTTTTTTTCTGTGCTGACCCATGCTTAACTCTGTTTAATTCACCCTGCACTTCCTTTCATCCCAGGCCTTCTCCCTTTACTTGCTTTGTTTCTTGACGATGCTATGATGATTCTTCATTTGTGGGCATTTAACTATGTTTCTCCTGCCTTGAATGTGCCTCATTTCATTTTGTTCTGGGTACTCTTTCAGTCTTTGCTCCTGTACCACACCCAGACGGAGATTGCTCTTGACAATTCGTTTACCAACCTGAAAGGTCAGCTCCACTGTTGCTCAGTAATACATTGGTCTTTGTTACCCTTATTTATTTGACTCTCTTTAAAAGTTCTTGTTTTTTACTCATTTAAAATTTGTTCTGGAGCTGAAGAGACATCTCAGTGTTAGAGTTCTTGCCCAGAATGCACGAGGCCCTGGTTTCAATTATAAGCACCACAAAAGAAAAAAAAAAGAGAAAAAAAGTTCTGGAACCCATACTTAGTTTCTGTAGTATATTCAGGAAATATATTTGATGACTTATTAAATTACAACCCGGGCATTTAACAATGCAGGACAGTTTATGAGCTGTTTTCCTTCCTTTGTACTGGCTATGTTTTAAACTTTTCCTCAAATATTTAAAATATGTGTTAAGGTTTTAGTGATTTTTATTTCAGTTAGATAAGGATTTATTGTAGTAAGATTGATGGTAAGCAATTTTTTTTTCTTTACCTTTTCTAAGTGGAAGACACTTAGGTAAAACAGCATAGCTTAGTTGAGTATTCTCTTGAAACATTTTTTCTAGTTAATCATAGCTAACAAAATCAAATTGAAAGGCCCAATCCAAAAATGAGCATCTGAAATGAATACACACTTCTCAGGTGAAGAAACAGCAAATAAATGTATGAAAAAAAAGTTCCCCATTTGAGAAATGCAATTTATAATAACACTGAGATTCCTTCACACTCCAGAAAAAAATTAGCTGGACACTTTATTGTACACCTGTAATCCAGCACATAGGAGGCTGAGATAGGAGGATTGCTGTGAGTTTGAGGTCAACTTGGGCTATATTGTGAGGTCAGTGCCAGCCTGAATTACAGAGTGAGACCCTGACTCAAACAATATCAGAAAGAATGGCTATCATTAAGAAATCAACCAATAACAAGTGCTGGCATTAAGAAATCAACCAATGCCGTTAAGAAATCAACCAATAACAAGTTCTGGCAAGACTGTGAAGAAAAAGGAACATTTTTCTTTTACTGGTGGGAGTGTAAATTAGTACAGGTACCATGGAAATCAGTATGGAGATCCTTTAAAAACTAAAAGTAGAAATTTCATTTAACTCTGTTTCTCCCCTTCTAGGAATCTTCTCCCAGAAGTTAAAGGCATCACAATGTAGTAATAATATGGTTACCCATATTTATAGCAGCAGAGTTTACAAAAACTAAATATTGGAAACAATCGATATGCCATCAGTAGATGAACTGTTGAAGAAAATGTTGTATTTGTTACAATGGAGTACTACTCTGCCACAAAGAATACAAATTTGAGTCATTTTTAGGTAAATGGATGTTCCTCGAGATCATAATGTTAAGTAAAATAAATTAGACACGTAAGTTTAGATAACATATTATTACTCTTGTGCAAGAAACCCAAAGAGTAAATAAGGAGAAAAATGGAGGATAGATATGGGGAAATAGGAAGAACTTGTTCAAATTCGAAGGTATTAATGCTCAAGACAACCAGTCAGCCACTTTTCCAGACTTTGACCAAAAAAAAAAAAAAAGCAAAAAAAAAAATTACAGGCTTATTGGTACATACCTGTCATCCCAGAGCTTGTGAGGCTGAGGCAGGAAGATTGGCATGATCTCAAGGCCAGCCTGGGGTACATAGTGAGTTCATGGCCAGCCTGAACAACATAGTGAGATCCTATCTCAAAATAAATAAATAAATAAATAAATAAATTTTTAAAAATTATCACTCACATATAGTTATATTGCTGTATTACAGAATTATTGGCAAATAGCATAGGTTATAAAATTGATGTAGGTTCATTAACCAAATATTAGAAAAAAGATTTTCCATTGATTTTAAACATAGAGTAACTATCATGAAAGTAAAATGCTATCATTGTGATAAAGTTGCTTTGTTGATGAACATGACATTTGTTCAAATGGGAAGGGGAACAGAGGGGAAGGAGGAGTGTAAGAAGGAAAAAGGAATATAAAAAGAAATGTAAGGGAAAAAAGGAAAGGAAACTTTGGTCAGTGGGGAGGGGAAAGGTGGAAGATAGGGGAGGGGAATGGGAAAAAAAGAATTAAGATGTATTATGTGCAGGTACAAATTCCCTACAATGAATGTAATCATTTTGTATGGCAACTATGTACTAATAAAAAACATTTTATTTTGCTGAATTAATTTTCCTTTGTTTGTGAGAGAACGATGGAAAATAAAAGATTTTCTTGAATGGTGGTATCTTAATTACAATAGCAACACCTATTTTAACCTCTTTAAGTGATCAAATATGGGAAAGCTTTTACAAATTTTCTAAGCAGTGAAGCCATACGAGCAATGTTCACCAGGGCATTGTTGACACACAAAATGATTTCCAGTAATTTTGTTTAATTTAGAAAGTGTCATTGACCTTCTGAAACTGCTCTTTTAACCAATATCATTGATTATGAAAACAACTGTGATTTCCAGAGAAAGAATTAGTTAACTTGGAGACCACTCTACATAAATACTGATATACTTGATACTAAATTACAGGCCATGACATATACCATATGTCATACTATACCCAGGTTGGTCTAATGCTTCAGAGGATCAATCAGCTACTTCTAATGACTTTGTCACTCAGTTATAGTTATATTTCTAGATTACAGAAATATTGGCATGTAGCATAGATTATGAGAGTGTTGTAAATTCATTAACCAAATATTAGAAAAAAGAGATTTTTGCCATTCATTTTAAGCAGGAAGTAACTATCATGAAAGTAAAAGTGCTATCATTCTGATAGTTTCCTTGTTGATAAACATGTCATTTGAACGTTACACTTTACAATCTGGGTTTAAACAAGTGAAAGCAAAGTCATTTTTACTATGACAGCAGTTCCCCCTGGTTACAATGTATAATAGTATGTTAAATTCTACCTTCTCTTTTATTTTTAATGGTTAAATTTGGAGCAGTTCTGTTAGAATAAAATAAAAGCTTATTTATTTTTCTGAAAAATATTGACCAGAGACTTTTTGGTCTTGTTCTATGACAGTAACTAGCAAGATATCCTTGTGGCAACATGTTAAATAGCTATAACACAGATTAAGTTAATTGACATTTATTTTGTCGTATTTCATATTTTCCACATGTAAGAACTTTTAAAATGAGATGTACCTTACTCACATCATGGCAATAAAGAGGACAGTAAGAACTTCTTTGGAGGAGAACTGAAACATATACGTACATTTTGTGTTTTTATAAACTCTTAATATGAACACCTTTTTAATCGTATTTGCAGTTAAAGGCATGTAAGCTAATTTTTTAGATCATTTCTCTGATACTCACTTTACTTTTAAGAACTGAATTCAGTAAGTAAAATAAATTGAGTACAAAAAAAGAAAAATTAATCCAAGGACTTACATATTATAAAAAGCTTTCAAACTGAATTTAGTTGCTTTTCTGTATCCTTTATTTCCTCTGGGCAGAGATGTAATTTTGTGTTGGTGATTTTCAGGGACAAAGTCTTGAAAGTAATGTTCATTCAGATACTTATATTATATTTATACTTTTCAGCATGTATAAATATAGTTACTACTTGGGGCAGTAGTAACCACTGTGTATAAACAGACCTTTATTTCCTAACAAACAAAACCATATGATTTTGTTCTCTCAAATGAATTTTTTATTTTGAATTTATGCTTTCCATCTTCAGAATGATGCTAATCTGTGTTGTACATGAAATAATTTATAATGTATCACTGCTTACTTCATTTTTATTTGCCTTACATTAAAAGTGGTCTTTTACATATATTGCACAACAGAAATGATTTCACAGTGTGTTTTATTCAAAATTTCATGCAACTTCTTTATGATCAGTAGAAATCATTTTGAACTGGTCACCATTTTAAAGCTTTTTTCATCTAGAATATCTTCTCTAAAAGATAAACAGTAACGGTTAGGAAAGTAAAGCATAAATAAAAGGGCAAACAATAGATATTGTGCTTCTTTGTTTTTGAAACTTTAACCTTAAACAAAAAGAAAATTGGCCCATATGAATCTTAACATTTTATATTGTTTTATTACACAAAAATATATTTTAAAATTCTATGAAATGGCATTAGGACTCAGCCAGTTTAAGTGACTGCCACTACTAAATTTAGGAGAGTTTACCTGAGTAGACACTCACATGTGCATGGAGGTCATGACCCTGCATGTGGGCACAAGTGCCGCCCTGTACGACTCCCCAGGTAGCTCTCCCTTATACTCTTTTTATACATTTTTCAAGTTTTTCATCCTCTGTGAAACATCATTTCATGACGCTGCACCTCATGGAGGAGTTCTGGGTAGTCTCTTGTAATTTTATCAGTTCATTTTATATTTTCCTCTCAAGATATAATACAATTTATAGCATTATATACAATATATGATTTTTATTGATAGAGCATTAAATAATCTATTGCCTACTGCAGTGACTCTTCTTTTTAGGCAAATGAAAGAAATAAAAGACTAAGTTGAAAACATGTGAGTTCAGATGCTAGCTTTTCCTAAATGGAAGAATATTTAGTTAAAATGAGGCTTCAGAAATAAAATTTGTTGGTATTAATTTTTTTACTTGAAAAGTTAAACAGGAATTTAATACTTGAATTTAATATGTATCATGGCTCCTGATATTTCCTCCCCAGTGAGACCTACTCCTTTATCAGTTACTGTGCTTGAGATTTTTGCATATGTTTTTGAATAGGTTCTTTAACTAAAATTGTTCTTAATGAGATTTAACAGTATTCTAGTTGACAAAAAAGTGGAGCTTCTAGTTTTTTAATGAATCATAAAATTTTGAGTTCTTCTTTCCATATGGTGTGCTCACTTTGGTGATCCTTGTTTCAAATAATTGCAGTATTTATGATGAAAATCTGTCCTTTTCTTTCAGCTTCTATGTGAGTAGACTAACAATGCTTCTTCTATGTTGTTCAGTGCTCAGTATGGTTCCGCTGTGGGTCTGTTTGTATAATCTGTCCCTTTTTTCTTTTTCTTTCTTTCTTTCTTTTTTTTTTTTATCTGTGCTTTGTTTAAAGGGTTCAGGGTTCAAATTTGCAGGAAGTTAGTACAGTTCAGTAAATAATGAACTGTAGACACATTGATAGAGACACATTGATTCTTGTAGATCTATGAAAGTAATGATAGATATTGCCAAAATGCATAGACATTTTGGTTAGTATTCAATTGAGATCAAGGGGAGAGATGGAGTGCTTCTAAATGGTTGCATTTTATGGTGTATCTTTTTGATCTCCATTAAGTACTAAAGAACCCAACACTTTCACTTTTAAGTTTAACTATCAAATTGGTTTAGGGGATAATTAATCCAAGGCATTGAATTCTAAGGCATGGACAAAGGTAAAAATGTTCCAAATAATTTTTTGATCAAATGATTCCTTTAAAGTAGTGATAAAGCAGTAATTATGGTCTCATGTTCTCACAACCACTGCATGAAACACTAATCCTCCAAGATATGATGTGAAAACCAAAAATTTTGGCAGCAATGCTTGATAAATTCTGTAAAAATTATTAATTAAAATAAACATTAAGTAATTAAAAGTATCTGAAAAGTCCTTTGATTAAAAAATATTGCATTAGGTATTAAAAAATATTGCATTAGGTATATTGCCCATTTCACCACAAAATCTTCAGACTATTTTAATGTATATGTTGCCAAGTTGGATTTTCTATTGCAGTACAAAGCA
The DNA here is from genome assembly GCA_004027455.1 of Hydrochoerus hydrochaeris. Lineage (NCBI taxonomy): Eukaryota > Metazoa > Chordata > Mammalia > Rodentia > Hydrochaeridae > Hydrochoerus > Hydrochoerus hydrochaeris. The sequence continues at coordinate 50,510 of PVLA01006061.1, read as the reverse complement.
ACAAATCAAACTTACATTAAACTGATAAATATAAAAATCTTACAATAATAAGTTGTCATTAAAATTTAAAAGCATTTGAAACCTAAACAAATATCAGGTAAATAAAAGGACCCTTGCTGAACACTAATTACCTAAATGAGTTCAGTGATACGAGTTCTCACACCTTTACTATTTTCTTTTTAATAACACATAATATCACCTTTTTTATGTACTGAAAAGATTTGAAGTTTAAACAAGTTACTATCTGTAGGATATAGACCAAAATGTGAGAATAGTTTATGACAGGTATAAATTAATAAATTTATAAATTTAATGTGGATTGGGCATACATATTTTATGAGTGCTAAATTTAACAATCTAAACTTTAAATTAATTTTATCCCGTCTACCTGAAAAAATTTTCATGATACTTCTTAATTTATGCCATTATTATGATTTCTTTTAATCTTTCATATCTATAGGTTATATTGAAATAGCAATAACTTTTCTTTAAATTTTGAGACAGAGCCTCACTACACAATTTAGGCTTTCCTTGAACTCAGTATGTAGCTCAGGCTGGCCTCCAACTCCTGGTAATCCTTCTGCCTCAGCTTCCAGAGTTCTGGAATACATACTATCATAGCTGGTTTAAATAATGGTTTAAAAATAGACAAAACATTTTACCACTAAAAACCTGTATTTGTGTCATAAAACTCTCATCATTTATTCAATCTCTTACTCATGTTGATGGGATTCAATTAGAATACATGAGGTTCTCAAGATTCTCTATTTTTGGTGTATATTGATAGCAATTTCTCAGTAGATATCTAGGGACATATTTGAGTACTTGGCATTTTGTCTTCTAGTCTGCATAATTTAATTTAAATGAGTAGTTAATTTTAGAAAAACTGCCAGATTACTATGGAATTAAAATCCTAAAGAATTTTTACTCTGTGATAACACTATTTAAAATAGACCTTAAAAAGTATGGATATTCATCTAAAGCCAAATTGCTGCAAGGTGTAAATACTTAAGCAAGTCAGGTTGAAAGCCCAGTTTAAGCTTGATACTGGGAATTTTTATCCAAATTTTTAAGAAATGAATATGTAAATATCAGGAATTCTCTGCTTCCAAAAAATACATAGAATTTCAAATACAGGTATATTTTACTTCCATACAATATAAAATGTGTAAGTCTTATATAAGGATGTATATAAATGTTAATAATAATGTTTATATATATGTATGTATTTATATAATATACAAAGAGAAAATCTTATTTTTTTTAAAAGATATTGATCTTAACATTTAAAATCTTAAAATGTTGCCATGTAATGAGGTACCTTTTTTGTAACCATTTATGGATAGATACATGTAGGATATACAGACTTACTGTGTTTTATATAATTATAAGTGAAATTATTTTATTCTGTAAACTCTGATGATTGACCCTGTGAGACAAGTCATGGCCCTGATGTTGACATTTTTGACCTAGAAATAATGATTAACATTTTTTCCCCCTCTGCAGGTTTACCAAGAATTAGTTGCCAGTTTCTGTAAATGATGATGTTGATCTAGTCAAAGGTCAACTAATCTTAGCATGATTACACTTTCTAAATAGTTAAAGATTATAGGTTGATTTGGCAAATTCCTGGTCTCTCTCTCTCTGTCTCTGTCTCTGTCTCTGTGTTTCTCTCTTATCACCAAGATTTCCACTTGTGGCAGTGAGAAAGGACTGGATAAGATTATAGCTACTCACTGATCCAGGGACGATTTCCTGCTCATAATAATCCTATTAGCACATTCTTAATAAAGAGGAACAGACATACTGTCTTGTCATCACCACTGGCTTTCTGTATAATGTCTGTCATTAAGATTAACATTTGTTTTTCATTGAATAGAAATGAAAGACTTTAAATATTTTTTAAAGAAGAAAAGACTTTGTAGTGTTTCTTGCATATATTTAGTCTCCATATTTAATGTATTTTTATCCTTCTATTTCTCTCACACAAGGCATGGAAATAAATAACAAAATTATTACTAAGCTAATGGAACATTATTATGTGCCAGGCATTTCTTGGAAGTTAATTCTCATAATAGCAAATAAAGAAGACAGTTTTATTACATTTACCTTTCAATTGCGCATGAAGTTTAAAAAGCTTAAGTAATTTATCTAAATCAGCAGAGCAAGCAAAGTACTTTTGAATATTAATTGATAGTACTAATAGGAATATATAAGTGGAGGTCATTGTCATGTAATTTAGATTTTTAGACTCCTCTTTTAATGTGCACTAAGATATAAGAGCTTTCTTCTATTTAATCTGCATTTGTAACATCCACCACAGTGCATGACCCTAGTAAATAATAAAGTTAGATTACTATGTTCAATTTCAAATATGAACATTTTGCAATGTATAAATATGATTGACTTAAAATATTAACTAAACAGTTTTCACTGTGAGACTATGATTTTACAGCATGCAATTGTTTTATATAATTTTTTTAATGTGAAAGTTAAAGGTATTTTTGTGATAGCAAAATTAGAAGAAAATGCCATTCATTTGCAATTTTCCATTTAAAGGTCAATCATAATAAATCTGAATAACTTTTATATATTAATTAACCCACAAGGTGAAAAACATGTTATGATATTACTTTTTATCATCCAAATTCATTTGACTGTACATTTTAGATTGTGTATTAGCAGAATATTTAGTCAAATGATACAGAATAATAAAAATTTGTTTCAACTAGATAAACACCAAAATCAGACTAAGAATGAGTCTCAGTTGTAGAGTACTTGCATTACAGTCTAGGGTTCCATCCCAGCATCACAAAGGAAAAAATAAAAAAATTATGTACTAAGACAAAGGAATTTCAGCAGTCTTTAAAATATATGCATACACATAACTTCCCTTTTAAAATTGAATCCTAAAGAACACAAATTTAAAATAGTTGTTAATCTATACCATTTATCATCTTTTCATATTGTGTTGTTAAATATTTTAGTCACTTTCAACTTTGATTCAGACTATGTGGTTTAGATTTGCCCTAGCTGTCTGAAAAGTCGTGTTCTGTGACAAGGCAAAATAAGATTTTTAAAAATTATGAATATGGTTACTTTCGAGCACATTCTTCAGTTTGTCAGACAGTTGATGAATTTTGGAGAGTTGGAGTTAAAAAACTAAAGAATTCTTACTTCAGAAAAGTGATAAACGCCTATCAGGTCCCCGATCTCCCAAATGAGTGTATAGCAGAGGTTAAATAAAAAGAGACAATTGTAATGATTTTTAAGGCTCTAGGAGGGTCAAAATCCTTTAATTAAGCTTGCATCTCTGAGGGCTAAGACAAAAGCTTTTCTGGATCAGTCCACTTTTATAGGTCCAAGGACAAAAGGTGGAGAAACTGAGGAAAGTGCAGGCAATGATCAGGACCTTAAAGTCACTTCAAGGACATCTTCAAGTAATGAATCAAGTCAGTTCAGTAGAACTGTCTTATCATGAAGACATGGTAGAAGTGAGACAGTAGGAATAATTTTTGCAGCTGCAAATTGGAATTGGAGCCAAGTGTCCGCAGCTGTGGCCTTATCTTGCCCTTTGAGGTATCTGGCCTCACAGATTTCTACAAATCTCAGCCAGGGTCAGTGATTTATAAAGGTTCACTTACTATAAATCAGGTCCCATCGCCAGGCAAGGGGCCTAGGCCTAGGACAGACTCACAGATAAACATAAATAGCCAATTAGTAAAATTTAAATCCAGCTCAGAGCCCCTTCCTAGTGGTCTCCAACAAATACCTTACCTTCTCACTTGATCTATTTATGTACCTACCCTTCCATCTAATCATTCACCATATTTCGATATTACAAAAGAAGACTTAAGATTATTGAGCATTTATGACATATACAAACAGGAAAGTTATCTAGAAAGGCTAGGAAAGGGGATTCTGGTACTTAAACACTGAACATAATGTAATTTCTCATGGTTGTCATAATTCTGCTGCCCACTTGTTGTAGACAGAAACAAGTTATCGTGGGAGTCCAAAAGCATGCAATGAGCATTTTGAACAACTTTATAGAAGCATAACTTATGCACCATCAAATTCATACACTTTAAATGTAAACTTAATCATACTTTACCGTATTTACACACTCATGTAGCCATTCCCACAATCCAGTTTTAGAACATTTCCATCACCACATTTCCACCGTTAACTCCCAGGAAACCACTAATTTGCTGTCTTTTTTTGAAAATTCCACATAAATAAAAACATGTGTTCTTTGGCATCTGACTTCACTCAGTATATTTTTTGATCTCGTCTATGTTTTAACATGTATAAACCAGTAGTAGATACCCCTTTCTCCCTCCCTCCTTCCTACTCTTCCTCCTTCTTTTATTTCAGTCTCTTCTTCCCTCTTTCATAAATAGTATTTCTTTATAGTGTTAGTCCATTAGTGATTCTATTACCAAATATTTGAGTCTGATTAGGATGTAAAAAGCATACATTTGTTTTTCATAGTTCCAGGCACTGTGATGTCTAATGTGCCATAGACTTGGTGCCTGGTGAGGGCCATTTATATTCAAGATGTTGCTTTGGTACTATATCCTCAAATGGTGGAAAGAGGAAGGGTAAGAAGATTCCTAGCTAGTTCTTTTTAGTCATTTTACAAGATTATTATTCCTATTTCTGAGACATTGGCTCATAACTTAATTTTTACTAAAGATTCAATCTCAGTGTTGTTGCACTAGGAATTTAAGATTCAGAATGAATCTTAGAAGTGGTGACACAAACACTGAAAAGATAACATTTCAATCCCTGCTCCCTTTGCATATATAAAATAAATTTATTTCAACTTAATAGCTCCAAAAGTGTTAACACGTTCTATTACCAAGTATGTTGAAATCCAACAAGGCAAACATTAAATCCTGAGGTTTGAGGGTAACTTTCTTAGACCCATGTCGTAACTTTTGGACACACTGAGTGGGATTGGAGTCCAAAGCTCAGCAAAGTCCCATGGATTTTCTAGGTATATCCCATACAATTGCCTTTCTGAGTTGGAGTTTGGTAGCTATAAATCTCCTGTGTTGGCACTGCACATTGTGACTTGACAAAGGAGGGTCTAGGGAAGTTACTGATATTAGGCATTGCCCTAGTTGGGGCTCCTCCCCTGTGACTCTTCTTTCTGGCCCCATGGCTTTCCAGGACATGCTTTGAAAGCTGTATAGCATTCTTTCATAGTTCTTGCATTCTGCACACCTGCAGTGTTAATACCATATTAATGCTGCTAAGTTAATCATTTAAATCCTGTGGAACAGCGGACTGAACCAAATATAGGCCTTCTGAAGATGCCCTTGTATCAATATGAGCCATGTCTATGGTGGCTCAGGAATACTGTGCCAGAAGGCACAAACCCAGAAACCAACAAACCGCTGAGTACCTTTTCTGAAATCACTCTACTTCAGGCACTGACACTTTTGGCCTGATAGATACGCTCAAAGATCTCTCAAATGCCTTCTTTCCATTTTCTCCATGAATAGCATCTGGCTTCGTTCTATTCAGACTAATCCCCACCCTTTGTACTTTCTCCTGCAGACCATTTTTATTCTATGCAATCTGGTCAGGCTGAGAATTTTTCAAATCTTTATGTTCTGCTCCTCTTTTGGTTAGACATTCCATCTTTAATCCATTTCTGTCTTTTCTCAATTTAGCATACTGTCGGGAGATGCCATTCAGTATGTAACATACTGCCAAATATTCTAGCACATCCTTCTAGCTATGTACGTATTACATATTCTAGCTATCTTTGTGTGTTACCCAAGAAATTTAGTGTATTTATTTCACACAGTACTGAAATATACTTCAGGATATTTTGGTTAACATTTGAGGCTAGCTGTTAATCAAAATAAGATTATATCTGGCTAGTGGTATATGATGAATAGAAAGCCTTAACATATTTTTTTTCTGGAAAAAATTGTCATGTATGAAGGCTAGTTATTAAATAGCCTTGTAACATGGCTGTTGATTTTGAAAGAATAATGATGAGAAATAATTGTCTAGTTTGCACATTTTAATTCTAATGTGTATATATATATATATATATTTCTTTAGCATTTGTGGAATCCAACATCTGGAACGAATAGGAAAGAAGCTGAATCTCTTTGATTCACTTTATTTCTGTATTGTGACGTTTTCTACTGTGGGCTTTGGTGATGTCACTCCTGAAACATGGTCCTCCAAGCTCTTTGTCGTTGCTATGATCTGTGTTGCTCTTGTGGTTCTACCAATACAGGTAAAGATAATCTTGATAGATTTTAGTATCTATTATTGATAGATTTAGTATCTAATATTGAGTATTCTAAATTTAACAAGAATACAAGATAGTTTCTTTAGCTAATAATAATATACTAACACACACTACTGGTGCATTTAATTATTGTAGAGTATTTAACTGTATTAATTACATGAAAATATAACTGTAAATTTTAGGATAATAGACTAAGGAAATAAATTTGTGAATGACTGATTTGTCATAGTTCTTGAAAATATACCTAAAAGCCATGGAGTCCAATGTCTTAAAAATTAATTATCTATGCTGAGTAACTAAGATAAAATATAGACATAGTATATAAATATCATGCAGCACTTTTAAGTAAAGATGTTGCTGAGTAATAAAAGTATAATATGTGACTAAAGATAAGTAGAAGCAATTTCCAACTCTTTCATATAATGAGCCCTGAGTGCCCCTGTGTGAGCAGTCAGAAACGAGATATAGTTAGTAGTAATTATACTTGCATGATCATTACACAATTTTGACCATAAGGCATTTAAATACACCTCTGTAGATAAGAGCTGACCTTCCCACTCTTATGACTTCCTTTCTGACATTTCTCCCTTGAGCTCTCTGCTGTGCTCTGGTTAGGACTACTGTACAGCTAAAATGCAGCCTTGAGTGTGTGGTAAGGTTTTTTCCACACCAGGACAAGTAGGCAAAATATGAGAAATAGATGTGAAGAAATACCTATATGGATTTTCTGTATCATTCAGCCAAAGACTTACCATATTGTACTGGATATAGAGCAGATGCATGAAGCCATTAGTGACCTTATATAATAGCAAAATCATTTTAATATGTTTCCTGAAAGACTTGAAGCCCTGGGGTACATTTATAGCCTCTGCAGAAATGATTTAAGTCTGTCAAAGGGATCATTGATCATTTGAATTGCAACGAGTTTATCTAAGAAATTTTATATACCTCATAGTGGACTACTGCACTGAATTTTTTAAAAAAATTTTCATGTCTGGTGTTTTTTATTCACATGTAAAAATACTTCACAGTTTGAACAGTTGGCGTACTTGTGGATGGAGAGACAAAAGTCAGGTGGAAACTATAGTCGACATAGAGCACAGACTGAAAAGCATGTTGTTCTGTGTGTCAGTTCACTGAAGATTGATTTGCTCATGGATTTTTTAAATGAATTCTATGCTCACCCAAGACTACAGGTATGTTTCACTTATATTATGCACAATGCTAGATCAAAGCTACCAAAATATTGTCAAGATCAATTAAGGAACATTGGTGGCTCATTCTGTAGGATTTTTATTTATGCAACCAATTTAGAAAGAATAAATGAAAAACTGCAAATGTAACCAGGAACACAGAAAAAAATGCTGGAAAAATGCACAGTATCTTAAATTTCCTTCTGTATCTACACTGAAAGACAGATGGAATCATGTTAATATTGGAAAGAAAAAATTTCTTTGAATTAAAGGATTGCTTTCATCCTTTGGGTAAAACGTAAATGATATTTTTATGAAACAGTGAATTTTAACATAAAATGTAATAAAACAATGAAGAAACCATTTCAATATCATCTGCTCATTTAAATACTGCAGACTTATCTGAAGTATTTGTTATAGAAATTTGGAAGTCTAGAATTTCTATTTTATTTTATTTTTTACAATAATAGATGAAAATATGAATCCAGGTCTTCATTTGCTTTAAGGAGGTAAAGTCTTTGTACTTTTACTTTCCATGATTGTGTAGCTGTTGATTTAGACAGTTTTAATTCCTGCGAATATAGTTAGTTTAGTTCAAAAACCAAGTAGTGGTCTTATATTTCCTCAGTACAGTTATGTGAATAGATTGAATAATTCCTAGTTAAGACAATGCAGAAGCTATCTAGTTATCCTTTCCTTATAGAGATTTGTGAATATTTTGGAGACCTTAAATACTGTAATTTTATACTCCAAAAATTTAATTTATTAGTGATACTAAATTATATAATACATTTCTTTGTCTTCATATAAATTCATTTTTGTTCTTCATATCTTGGATATTTAACATTTTTCATAATTTTCAGTTTATTCATTTTAAGCAATCAGGAAAATTATTTTTAGGGAAAAATTTGATTTGACAATAATTAACTTTCTGTATGATGTTTAAAGAAAGTTCATAAAACTCTAAAAATTTCCTCTAAATATATTCCCTAGCAATAAAGTACTGAATGTTTACTAGAAAACTGTTTTATAGGTTAGTTTGTTTAAAATCATTTTATCATTTAGAATACTTTTGTATTTTCTCCAAAGGTCCATATGTTTTAAATATTTTGATTTCAAACTCTTTTATTTACTTTGTTAGTATTTTCAATGTTTTCATCAATTCTTATTCAAATATTCATCAGTAATAATTGAAAGTCATCTGTTCATAATGTTACCTAATGATGTATAAATCACCATACCTGATGTTTGCTTGTTTATTTTGCCCTGCTGGAGGTTGAACTCAGGGTTTCACCTATGCTTGTCAAGTGCTCTACTATTGACCCCTCAAAGTGTTGATTTTGCAGATGAAAACTTGAAGTATGAATTGATTCTTAAACACTTTCACTTGGTATGCAAAAGTATTTTAGGATGAGTTTTTAATTATAATTACTGTTTTATGGCTAAAAGAGTACTCAAAGTATAATAACTGGTTGAACTTTACCTTTATTTATTGCAAAGAGGTTAAAATCAATGATTTTTAGATTTGTGTATCTCTCAGTTTTATTTTATTTTAATTATATTTAATCTATGCCAATGTTGTAAGTGCAATTATGAAAAATAATTTTCAATACTGAAAAGTATTGAAGATTAAACATGGGGCTTTCATACTGAAACTACATCCTCAGCTCTTTTTCTATTCCTATGTTGAGACAGGTTCTCAGCAAGTTTCTAAGTTGCCCAGATGGGCTAGAACTTGCCATCTTTCCTTAGCCTCCTAGAGTGCTAGGATTATAGGCATGTGCCACCATGGTTGCTTTAAGTGTAAACTTCTATTTGTTAGTAAGAGTTCATTTCAACTTGGCTTCATATTTCAAAATATTCTTAATTATTTTATTTGCCTCTGCAGTATAAGGTAAAGTATTATTGTTCCTATTGCACTGCCCCTTTTGTTTTGAATAGGATTATTACGTTGTGATTTTGTGTCCTACTGAAATGGATGTGCAAGTTCGAAGGGTACTACAAATTCCAATGTGGTCCCAAAGAGTCATCTACCTTCAAGGTTCAGCCCTTAAAGATCAAGATCTATTGAGAGCAAAGTAGGTATCCTTGCCTATTTTCTATTATTTAGTACTTTTGAGTGCTTCTTTTTGAGTATCTTCTTTTCACCAGCCTATTTTAGCAATTTTCTGTGTTGCAAGATTTGTTTTGGTATGTTTAAGTATGGAAGGTAGCCTCAGTCCTGTTCCTGGTCAAATTAAAATGTTAAAAATACAAAATCAGTATATTTACTTATCTTTCCCAGCCTTGTGTGAGGGTACAAATGGTCAATAGACTGTGTCCCTATGATGCAAGAAGTGCAGCATGTTATAATTGTCTCAGTTGTCAGAAATGGGCAGAAATGGATGTCCAGACTCACTGTTACTTGAATAAGTTCTAGAGTCCTCAATACTGCTTGTATTCCACAAATCAAAATCTTGGACTGAGCATTATGTGAGGTACCAAAATAGTGATCCAGGGTTTAAATTTAAAGAGTTAGCAATATGTACTAAGCAGGTAGCAATCAAGGTGCCTGGGGCCAGAGATAATAGAATCCCTTGGGCTAGAGTGGTAAAGAAGGTGAGAGGTCTCACTGAGCTGCCTGCTTGGCATTGTGTATGCATCAGAAAAGTCTGACTTAAGACTGTGGAGTTAGAACCATTTTTCACAGGGCACAGGAGACTTAACCACATGAACAGTGTGAAAGCATGGCAGGAAAGTCTGTGGCTGTGAGATCAGGACTTCAGCAAAACAATGCCCTTATTTCAGAAGCCAGAAGAAATCTTTAATCCAAAATGATTTTGCTAAATGATATCTGCTTTTTTTAAAGTTTTAAACATGTCTTCGTGTTTATCTTTGAGATGTCCTATATGCTGTTACAGATTTACAAGTCTCCCTTTTCAAATTTTATAACTTTCCTTTCCCTTTCTTTCCCTTCCCTCCCCACTCTTTTTCTTCCTTCTGGTTTGCCTGTGTATATGTATATGTATTATTGTGTGAATTTCTATGAAGTTTTCTCCATTAGTTTAGCTTAGCTTAGTTTAGCGTCTGTGTATGTGTGTGTGTGTGTGTGTGTGTGTGTGTGTGTTGGCGTACAAGAAAGAACAAACAGGAAGCAAAATGCACTTTGTTTTGCTTGACTGTGCAGGCAAGAACTGGATGGCCTGGTAGTCAAGAACTCCAAAACTACATCTCATTTGTAAATATTAAAGTCAATTTAGTGTAGGAATTTTTCAGTGATTTTTATCTCTGAAACAAAAAAGTTACCCCAAACTACCAGGATATAATGAATGGTACATAATTGATTTAATATTGCTGAGATTATGTTAGTGTTTTTGGTGGGTTAAATATTTCATATACACTGTCTTTCTATATAAGAACGTTCTATAAATCTTCAAATATTTCTAGTACCTCAAGAAAACCTTTGCTTTGGGTGTTCATGGTTTGTTATCATTTGTGACTTGGGTGCCCTACAGAAAGATTTACTTAGCTATTAATATAATATGGTGCTCTATATTAATTTGTGTGGATAAATATTTGTGCTTAATTTGTTGTATGAATTATGTTCTTCTCAAAATAAACATGGGCAATGTCCGTAGTATTTTCTGTATGAATTTGTGTAACACTTGAAGCTTTTTCTTCGAAGAAATTAATCTGAGCTGTGAATATCTAAACTGGAAATTATTTAAGATTAACATTACCAATTTATTGTTAGTAAATTAAAGTTGTTTATCAGCAAAGTCAATCACATTTACAGGAAATATTCCTTCATGGAAATGAAGAGAAAGAGAAGAAAGAAAGAAAGAAAGAAAGAAAGAAAGAAAGAAAGAAAGAAAGAAAGAAAGAAAGAAAGAAAGAAGGAAGGAAGGAAGGAAGGAAGGAAGGAAGGAAGGAAGGAAAGAAAGAAAGAAAGAAAGAAAGAAAGAAAGAAAGAAAGAAAGAAAGGAAAAAAGGAAGGAAAGATAACAAATAGGTAGCTAGCTGCTAATACTCTAAAAACTTGAGTTATGAAAGAAGTTAGTGTGGTAGAGTATCCATTTTTATGTTCATTTCTAATCCTAATTTCATATAAAAGACTTGGGATGTAATGTTAACTAATACATTCTTCAACACAATTCCCCATGCAAGGAACAAGGAGTAGAATTCTCCAAACAAGTTCCAAAGGTCAGTTGCATGAGTTTTGAATTGCTCTGTGGAAAATGATGTTTAGAAAGTGTTATCCAATACTCACGTAATCTTAGTGCTCATGACTCAAAGTCTGCAGGACTGTTTGGATTGGATTAATTTCACGGACATTTTATTTTTCCATAAAAAAATGTGTTTTAGAAAGGGCTTATTTTACCACAGTGTACCAAAAAATGAAGTCATTCTTCATTTTGAAAATAAGCATTCTTCTGCTTATGAGACATTATGTATCAAGCACTAAGGCATATTTCTTTATCATTAAGTTTAAGAAAGAATGTTAGCATGAGGGGAAGGGGTTTGGAACAAGACAGTGAATCATCTCTAGGAAATGAGTATACACTAGATTTTGATTTGTGAATACTGAGCAGTACCCTCTCATATGTTAAATGAAACATGAAGTTGAAATGTAATTAATCACGAAATATAGGCCAAAAGCTCTCCTTAATTTATGTAAAGCATATAGGTAAAAGTATATAATAAGAAAAGGCAATAAAGGTTTTTTTTACTTTGTTCATAAACTACTTTAATATGTATGTATGTATATATATCCATTCCAACAAAAAGTTTTATTCAGTGTCAAATATAGTCTTGTTCTAGAAATTCGACTTTTACTTAAGCTATGAATACACATATTCTACATGTAGTGTATGCACCAAGGGTTAAAATACTACTTTTGCAGACAATCTGTAGCTATTTCAGTGTGAGATTGTTTTATTTTTTGTCTCTATTTAGGATGGATGACGCTGAAGCCTGCTTTATTCTAAGCAGCCGCTGTGAGGTGGATAGAACATCATCTGTAAGTTTCTAAATTCTCCTTTAGTAAATTATATATTCCACAGATTAGAAGACTTTTGTTAATTTGATTTTTTAAAAAATTATCAATGAAACAAATTACCAATAGTAAATATTGATAAACTGAAAATTTTACTAAAGGGTAGAAAATATGTCTTAACTATCTTGGCTATAATGTAAGGTAAATTGTGCTATTGTCTGTTTCAACAAGAGTGTTTTGAAGTGAATTCTGCTAATCTAGTTTTCTATTGATCAAAATTAAAACAGAACCAGGCCATTTTTATTGTGTGTGTTAAATATATCCTCATATAATTTAAAGTGGTTTCAATTTCCTCAACTCCAAACCAAGGCAGACGGGTCAAGCAATATGCATTAGAATGACCTGGAGAGTGTCTAAGAGATATACATTTGAAGAAACTCTAATTCAAGATAATCTGGGGTGGGGTTCAGAAATCTGTGTTTTTACAAAGATCTCCAGATAATTATGAAACATAACTAATTTTGGTGACATTTGAGTTACAGTTAGGTTCAAAATTTTAAAAGCTTACAATTAACTAAATTATTAAATTACAACTTCTACATTTAAAAATCTATTATAATTATATATACTATAATTAATATGCTTTATTATTTTAAATACTGTTATGTAATGCATTTTAAAATTAATAATTACTTTTGGCCAGATCTGTGGTGCACAGAAAGGAGAACACTTCATAGCTTTTATAGAATCTAGAGAAAAGGCAAAATATGCATATGCTTTTTTTACATTTCTGGATCATGAAGTAGGCACACTATTATACTATGACTCTTAAATGTAGCAAACTCTGTGATTTCCTCATTCTAATTTATCAAAACTCCTTAGTCATTTTAATAAATTTGAAGCCAGTGTTGTTAGTCTTCTTTTGAAGAAGACTGATATGGACTGAATTCTTTCCTCTCAGAATTCATATGTTGCGGTATCAAGCACCAGTACCTCAGAATGGGAGAGAACGTTTTAGAGACAATGTTTTAGAGATAAGATTTTAGAGATGGTATTTAAGGGAAATAATCTGTCAAAGAATGAGGCTTCATCCAACATGACTAATAAATGATAATAAAAGGGCATGTTTGAGAGCAGTGTGCAGGGACAATCCTAAATTAACCTGAAGCAGTCAAAAAGAGAGAACTAGTACAGGTTTTTTTCTCACAGATTTTACCAATGCCTTGAATTCACATTTCCATCATCTATAGTAGGTCTCCATTGTTTAAGCCGGCCAGTATGGAACACCGTTTTTTTTGTTTGTTTGTTTTGTTTTTTTTTTAGAATATTTTGTGATAGCTGCCTCAGAGATCTAATAGTTGGGTATTAACCAAAAAAGTGATGGGAAAAGTAGTAAAATATGTTTTTGAAAAAGTATATATACTTAAAAAATCACTACTCTCCCTTTTCCACATTTACTGCTCTGATTTACCCAAAATCTTCTGTAGTTTGACACTACTTTGGTAGTTCCTTGCTTTTTTTTTTTTTTTTTTGTAATAGGTGCTCTCAACATTTTTATAGAACATATATGTTGGAACTGAAAATAACCATAAATCCTATATTTCTGTAATTGTTTGATTTATATAATTATGAATGTTGTGCCCTTCAAGTGTGAAGTTTTTGTTTTTAAATACTTGTAGCCTTTTAGTATCTTTATGCCTTTATATAGTAATGGAATTATGAGCATTAGGAAATAAATACACAATAGCTTCCTGAATACCCTTTTCAATGTGAAATGGAGAGCTTCTAGGTAAACAAAGCCATTCTATTTCATCTCGGTATTCTATGAAATTGATAGGAAGTGAATAAGGAGATTTATATCCTTAGAGACAAAGGGTTTGCTAGCTGAGAAAAAGGCAGTAGAATTTTGGAAGGCAGAAAGCAAGTAGAGGAGTGGCGAGAGGTTCCGCCAGAAGGAAATTGAAATTTAGGTTGGGAGAGAAGCGAATGACAAGCAGGCTATCTTCTGCAGTTGAAGTTCAAAAGTCTCAGAAAATAGAGGTACTGTGAGAGTAGGGTAGTAAGTAAAATTGAATAAATGAAAAATAATTAAAATTATATAAGGGATAGGGTTACTTTTGATTTTTGAAGATATGCAATTGCTCATTACTTTCATAAAGTGGAAAAGTGGTTTACTATTTGGGGAATCTAAGCATTTGGGCAATTTGTGAGCATTAATTGTGATTGTCTACTTGACTGGATTAAGAAATGCCTAATAGATTAGCAAATCACACTTTTGCTTATATCTATCAAATGTTTCTAGAGATAGTTGCCATCAGGCTCCTATACTGCAAGGAAAGAGGATGACCCACCCTAATTGTGGGTAGCAACATGCATAGGCTTCATCCTGAGTGAAATGGAAGGGGAAGGTCAGCCTTTCATTGGAAAGCTCCATTTTGCTTCAGAGAGGCATTTTAGCTATTGCCTTTGCCTAGAGATATCAGATTGGTTTGTTTTAGCCTTTTAATACACACTTATACCAGCCACTCTCCAAGAAACTTCCAGGCCTTCAGTTTAGGATTTCTGTGGCCTCATCGATCCTTCTTGTTCTGTGACTTCCAGCTACCAGATCCTCTGTCCTTAAAATATACAGATGACCGATGTGCACTATCGTGCCTCTGATCCTGTAAGCTTATCTAACAAGCCCTGTGAGCTGTATCATATTATATAGAGCCTGTGAGCTGTATCATATCATATTATATATATATATATAGGATACATATGCTATATATCCTCTCTCTCTCTCTCTCTCTCTCTCTCTCTCTCTATATATATATATATATATATATATATATACACACACACAAACACATATGCTATATTATTTGTGTATATAGATATATTGATTCTGTTCTAGGAAACTCTAACCAATAGACTCTATTCAAAGACAATAGGTGTATTTGAGGGTCTAGGTATGTTCTAAAATTACAAAACTTGAGAACAAGTTGAGTTACTGGTTAGAACATGCTTCTAGATGGTCTTGAGAACCCTCAAAACAAAATTCACATCTCTAACATCACAAGACTGGAGGTATTTTCTCTGAGAGAAGAATCCATCAGAAAAGAAAATATCCCCTCTGTGTGTGCGTATGTGTGTGTATTCAAATAAAGAAACCAAACAGGGATGCTATTGTTATAGTTAAAGCATCTTGATCAGAGACTCATGAAGAGAACATCATTAGGTGCTGGTAGTTTCATGGAGTTTTATGTCTTGAAAGGAAGTTTAAGGAAGAAGGAAAAATATAGTATCTGTACGTAGCCATAAAATAGGCTGCATCTCTGCTCCTTTGACAGTGGAGAGTCTCACCTTTGAATGTTTGTGTGTGTAGAAGCTCATGAAAATCTCTGCAGTTCTTTCAGAGACAGAAATTTTCAGGGAATTATTAGAAAATGGACTGCAGACTATTCCTAGTATGCTCATATCTGAATATTTATAGGCTATCATTTATCTTTTGAAGAAACCATCCTTACCTACAGTTGGACACAGTCATTCTAATGAAGAAGATTTATTTAGAAAGCACATACACAACTAAATAAATTATGCATTATTAAATATTTAACAATGTTAGTAAAGAGAACCATATGTTGCTTGGTAATACATTTTCATGCATGTTATTTATTATTTTTTAGGAACATGCTGACATCCTCCCTAATGTAAGAAGTGCTACATTATGTTTTTACTTACATTGATTAAACAATTTTAATAATTCCCTTCCCTTTTCCTATAGCACTTGGTTTAAATTCATTCAGGAGAGTTGCAGTTGCTACTCTTTGATTCTTCTCAAATAATGAACAGCTTGCAAAATATCTAGGTTAGTTTGTTTTTTATTGTTATTGTTTTCATTCTCTATAGTGAATACATGAGAGCTTGGTCCAGATGAATTGTTTTAGTGACCTTTTTTTTTATGTTTTAAAATTTTATTTAAAGAGAAAAAAACAGAAAAAGGGTAGAAATATTACAGAATTTCAAAAAAAAGGACAAACAGTAAGAAATCACTAGTTGATAAATTACATATTGTCCTTTTAGAAATAGTTGTTCAAGTTACAAAATTAAAGCATACAAAGTGGACATTTAAGCAGTGAGACTGCAAACAGATCTGTTTAACAATCTAGTGACTTTTCTTACTTAGTAAGATCTTCCATTTGGGAGGTAGGTAAACAAAAAGAAAAAAAAGTTCCTCATGATCACTCAATCTTGCTACAATTTAATTATTTTATATGCATGTAGCTTTTTTTTTTTTTTGTGGTACTGGGGATCGAATTCAGGACCTTGTGCTTGCTAGGCAGGTGCTTGTGCCACTGAGCTAAATCTGCAGCCCACATGTAGCTTTTTAAAAAATATTTTCATTTTCCAGAAAATGAACTCATTTGCCTTTTAGTATGATCAAGGCAGTGTCATGGTCATTGCTACCTCCTTCCAGTAGATGGTGAATGTCTTGCAATGGCCATGAAGCTTGGACCTTTGATGTAACATCCTCCAGTTAGCTAAATATTCTCAGTTTTAATTAAACTTGCTCACATTATGCAACTCAGCCTCCTGAAAAGATTATGGGGCATTCCTTGGGGAAATAGTTTCACTTTCCTACAAAGGATAACAGTCAAAGCTCATTCTTACACTGTGTACTCTTCAACATGGGTTGAAATTGTGTTGAAAACAATTAGGATAAAAGTATAAGTTGGTATTTTACTGACACTATTAATGTATTTTAAAATAAATGAACAAAAATATAAGATCAATCGTATTGAATCTTTGAGAAATACTTGTTAAATAGTTAAAATTGAGTGAGAAAATTTTCTTTCCTTAGATTTAATTCCAAGGATAAATATGTAAAATCAATTAGTGAAATGCTTACCATTTCTTCAAGAAGACATGATTTAGGTTCACTGTGGAAACATGTGTCCTTAGAACACCTCAAAAATGATGTCTCAGATATTTATCTTGTAATATTTTCTGACTGTACCTGTGCATATGTGTCAGTGAGATTTTCCCATCACTGGGATGAAATACTAACTCCCACAATTTAAAGAAGTTTGGTTCACAGTTTTAGAGGATGCAGTCCAAGTTCAGCTGGCTATAAGGTCTGGTTATCATGGCAGAAAAGTGTGATGTAACAATGTTTGGTTCATAGGGGCCAGAAAACAGAGCAGGGGAGCAGCAGAAGAGAGGAAAGGGTAAGGGGCCAGATACAGACTCCAAACTCATGTCACTTTGAATGAACTAGACAAACCCAGAAGTGTGCTTTACGAATACAATGAGTGGATCCAAGCCAGTTGACTTGGTAATTAACTATAATTATCACAACATACCTGAATTAATAATAATCTGTTGTAAGTAAATAATGCACTTCTAAGATCCATGCAGCTAAAGTTTTTGATATATAGGCATTATTCTAAAGGTGTTTTCCTCAATGTAATTCTTAATCATTCTAATGCATTATGAAAACTTGCTTTTTATATGGTTTACTTTGACATAGTATAATATTTAGAATATTTTGATGGGACTATATTTCTGCGAAATATATTTTCAGTTTATTGCTGTCAAATTAAATGTTCTTTAATTTGTTTCTTTAATAATAATTTTACAAATCAGGCAAAACATTTTCAACCCTAGAACTTTTTGAGTATGTTTTTCTGATCAGAGGAAGAGGAGCATTCTAACACCAAAATGAAATATTAACAGGATTACAGAACTCTCTGCTTTGTAATTTGAAATGTTTCATAAAAGTATGTCAACATTTTACATTATTAGGAAAGCATATCAAATTTTACATTATTAGGAAATCAACAGATTATTGTCAATTTGAAAATGATAATTTACCTTAGTAAATTATCTTTTTTAAAAAATTGAATTCCCTAAAATATTTTTTAAAAAATCATTAAGTATAGTTTCACTGGAGTCAGAAACCTTTCTGAGGGTTGAGTATACACCTCAGAGGCAAGGTGAGGTCCTGAGTACCATTCCCAGTATCAAAACAAAACAAAACACACAAAGAAACACCTTTATGATTATTCTAGATTAGTTTTATTTAAAAAGAATAAAGCACATGATACTTACTTTTTAAAGAAAATGCCTACATTTTTTTCTTAACAGGATAACAGATTGAAAACATAGTAGTAGTTTTCTACAAAATGTTTAAAACTTTTGGTTAACATTTCTACTATTGGTATGCATATTTTATTACATTTTTCCAAGTCCATTTAATAGACAATGTAAAAATGAAGCAAATAGATTTGGCACTTTCTTAGTAGCCTTCACATGGCCAGGCATTTTATGCACATTATATTATTTCATACAATTGTTTCATAGATGAGAGAACCAAAGCTGAGAATGTGGATTAGATTTCTCAGATAGGCAGAAACCAGTTTAGTACAATTCCAGAATCCCTCTCAGTATAACAGCCTACTCCCTATCATGACTAGAGCTTGTTATTCAAAG
Organism: Hydrochoerus hydrochaeris; assembly: GCA_004027455.1. NCBI lineage: Eukaryota > Metazoa > Chordata > Mammalia > Rodentia > Hydrochaeridae > Hydrochoerus > Hydrochoerus hydrochaeris. The sequence continues at coordinate 31,588 of PVLA01006061.1, read as the reverse complement.
CTTTTATTTATTCTTCTAAATAAAAGTTGTTGTACTGCATAAAATTCGTAATCTGAATAACATATTCAGTGCCTCAGACATCAGTTTTCTGTCTTACTTGCTCCTGTCTTAGTCCACACTTTAAGAGAATATATTGATTTATATGTGATTATAGGCATCTACCTATAATCCCAGTACTCTGGGAGGATGAGGTTGGAGGATCACAAATTGGAGTCTAATCTGGGCAATTTAGTGACTTGAGGCTGTGTCTCAAAAATAAATAAGTAAATAAATAAATACACTGTATGGTTATAGCTCATTGTGAAAGCCCTAGGCTCAATCCCCAGAGAGAAAGGGAGGCTGGAGGGCTGGGAAAATGGCTCAGTGGCATAGCATCTGCCTGGCAAGTACAAAGTTCTGGAAAGTACAAAGTTCTAAGTTTGATTTCTGGTAAAAAAAAAAAAAATGCTGGGAAGGAAGGAAAGAAGAAGGGAAGGAAGAGAACACAAATGACTACTGACTTTGTTTCTATCAGACTATTTTGTATTCTTTTTATATCCCTACTTTGTGAGAAAATAGGATTTTCTTCTCTCCTCTTTAACTTTTATTCTCAACTTCATGCTTTCCAATTTTGGTCATTAGTACATGCATTTTTTAATGTTTAGATATTCCCTGTAATCTGAATTAGCCTTTGTGCCACTATTTATTGATGGTGTCTCAATATTGATTCAGTAAATATTTAGAATCGTGTGTCTAGATACATACTGTTCATTGAATACCCAGTGATTGACTTGATTGCATTTTGTTTTTTCTTTCTTATGCCTCTTCTAAATTGTAACACTTCTAAATTTTCAAAATCGGATGTACATTTCATTTTACTATTCATTATATTTTAAGGGTGGGTGAATAACTGTAATTTATAGATATTTTTTCCACTTATCAATTCTGTCATTCATTGATTTATTTTTTACAATGCTATATAATGCTCATATACCTTGGCAAGCTAATTAAAATTAATTGAAAGATAATTGATATTAATAATTGATCATTGATAACTTGTCACATCTTGCTCAGATTTGATCATAGTATTCTACACAAGAATAAAAGTCACTGTTATGTAATACTGTGCCAATTTTTAATTGTCTATTCTACCATTGCTTCCTTAATTAATTCAACAAGCATTTATTGAATACTTTATTGCCTGTATACTGCCTATATACTTCAGTCTAACTGAAACTACACTTCTGAAACTAACAGTTAAAAATCATAGACTTTATCTCCTAGTAAAAGTAATAACTAGTGTACTAAATAAATAAGTATACAATATTAGATAGGTAAGTGTGAGAGAGAACACAGAAAGAGGCATATATAATGTGGGAGAAGGCAAACATTTTAAATTTAATTATTAATTTAAAAATTTGAAAGACTAGCTTAAATGTAATCATGAAGCTTAACTATTAAAATAGAGAACAAACCAAATATAATATACTTTTACCTTCAGTGTTTGGTTATTATACCTGTTGCTTTAATTTCATTTCACTCTCATTTTCACTCTCTTTTGGTATTTTAAATATTAATAAACAGGCACTTTCTCTGATTCTTTTTTTCCTTAAATTTGTATAGTTTTTCCTGTACAATAAAACTAACACTCCAGATTAAATTATGACCAGGATTTAACTGTATCCTCTGTTCCTCGAGTCCAGGAACAGATGAGGGAACCAAAGCTGAGAATTCCTAATAGCTCAGACTATGACCTTGTTTGTAAATAGTATATTCACAGAGACAATCAAGGTGAAATAAGGACAGTATTTTAGGCCTCAATCCAAAATAAATAATGTTCTTTTAAGAAGAAAAATATCTGACCAGGTGTGGTGGCTCACACCTATAATCCCAGCACTCAGGAGACTGAGGCAGGAGAGTTGTTTTGAGTTCAAGGTCAGCCTGAACTACATAGTGAAACTCTGTCACAAAAAGACCAAACCAAAATAAATAAATAAAATTTAACAAATTAAAAAAAAGAAGAGAAAATCTAGGTACAAAAACCACAAAGAAAATGTCTTTGAAACACTAAGAAAACTATCTTCAAGCTAAGGTTAAAGGAATGGTACTGAAACTTAAAAGTTTGTAGCCTTCAGAAGGACTTGGCTCCAATAATACCACGATTTTAGACTGCTGGCCTTCAGAATTTCTAGTCAGTCAGTTTTGCATTGTGTAAGTCTTTTAGTTTCTGGCGCTTTCTTATAGCAGCCAAAGCAAAGTAATAAAGGTTTTATTACTGGAAACAAGGTATTGCTGTAAAAAAGATATTCTAAAATAAAGAAATGCATTCAGAATTGGACAATGGGTAGATGATGAAAGAGTTTTGTGGCAAATGATAGAAAAACACTAGATTACCTAGAAAAAGGTGTTGGTACTGATAGAAACTGGAGGAAAACTGATCATGATTATAAAATAGCAAAAGAGTTGACTAATTTGTGTTTTGTAGAATGGAAATAGAGCCTGAGAGCAGTAAACTTGGACATTTAGCAGAGTGTATTTCTAATAAAAGTGTTGATGGTACAGTCAAATTTCTTTTTGTTGCTTTTAATAAAATATAAGAAAAGAAAGATGCATGGTAGATTTAGAGTACAAAGTTTGGGTAGAGATGTAACCTGGGCTGTCTTACATTTTAAAAAGTCATTTTGGTTGTTATGTGGAAAAAAGACTATATATATTGAGGGTGGAAAAGAGAGATCAGAAGTTCCAAAAGAGTGATTTAGAAGAGAGTAACAATCACTTCACTCATTGTGGTGGTAGTAGATATGATGAAAGGTAATTAACTTGGAGTATCCGTCGGTAAAAGCTTCGTAATTGGCCACCATATCTAATACGTTTAAAAATAAAGAAGACAATGGTAAGTGCTAGGTTTGATTAAATTCAAATAATACACTGGCATTTGTGACATTGAAAATTTACCAAAAAGCTAATTTTGGGAAGACGATAATACTTGCAGCATAACAAATTAAAAATGTCTGTGACATATGCAAGTACAAATGTTAAGCAAAAATTTGGTTTTATACATACACTTTATATATATATATATATATATATATATATATGCTTTAAATGAGAATATAAGGCTGAAAACTTTAAAGATAAAGGTCTGTTTGGTGGGAGTATTACATAGGGAATGACTGTAGCTAGTTAAGAGGAGTCTTTGGATTAAACTCAACTGTAGTCTAATATTTAGAGGTTGCAAAGAAGGTGAGAATCCAGCAGAGAAACTTTAAAAAGAAAAATAAATAAGGAAGAGATCCAGCAGAGAGTGTAGCTCCACAGAATGAGTGGAGGATGTGTTTTAAGAAGGAAAGAATATTTCAGAGGCTTTGTAGTACTGAGTGTTAATCACTAGGTTTGTTAAGGTGGAGGTCATTGTTGATTATACAACAGTAGTGGTTTTTGGTAGTTTACTGAATGGCTATAGCCTGAAACACACCTATAAGTAAAGAGGAAACTCCTCTGCTTTTAGCCATATGGGAGTAGCAAATACAAAAACCCATACTAATGCTTAAAATTCTGGATAAATATATACACAACAATTATTTTTAGAACGTATGACAGGCAGCGTGGAGCTACGAAGTATGAAGGTAAAGAAACATTGAGATCAGCCTTAAAACAAACCCTATGTTGTTTCCGGAAGTTTTTTAGGATCTTGGGGTAAAAGAAGATAATCCAAGCACTTTATGATTATTTCACCGAAAGAAAGATCCGAATTGAGAGAAAACAGGTCTGAGTTTAAACGGGAAGGATATGAGAAAGCTGAAATTGGTGCAGCTGGATGCTAAGCGGGGGAAAAACGTGCACAAAACACTGCCGGTAGTCTGGTTAGGGGTCCTTCTGAGACTTACCAAATAACCCAACACACATATGCAGAACAGAGTACAGGAGACTAGGCAGACAACAATAATCAGGAAAGAAAAACTACCAAGGAAATGCAAAATAATAGCTGACTCATATGTACATTTAGGAAAAGAAGTTTTATAACCAAAATAGTGGAGAGACTTTATTGAATGCCTCAGGAAATCACTCAGGACTCCAGAAAGGCCATTGTATAACTGCAGGGGCAAACCAATTCTAGAATGAAAGTACTCTAAAAATGACTCAACTGCGTTTAAATGTAAGATGTGAGTCCCAAAACAAACTAGTGTTTAAAGGATAATGAACATAAAAAAGACTCTACAATGTAATAGTCAAAATGATCAGCCTTGAAGAAAATCACTATGCATGCACAGGACCAGAAAGTATATTTAGTAACCTGAAAAATTATCAATCAATATGGCCAGGTGTGGTGGCCACATGCCTGAAATCTCATCACTCAGGAGGCTGAGGCAGGAGAATCACTATGAATTTGAGGCCAACCTGGGCTACAAATTGAATGCCAGGTCAATCTGAATTTTATAGTGAAACCTTGTCTCAAACCATAAAAGAAAGAAAAAACAAAAACAACAAAAAAATGCCAAAAGACACAGTAGTGATAGAGATGATGTAATAAAAACCTTTTGAATAATTTTGCAAATATGTTCACAGAATGCTAATTAAAACATGAATACACTGAAATGAAATAAGTGTACCAATAAAGAAGATTTTAAAGATGAAATATTGATAATCAAAATGTTACTAGATGGATAAGAGCATATTTCATCTGTCACATGCTAAACTAACTCAGCACTCAGGGAAATCCAGAGAGCAACAGCTCAGCACAGAGAACTAAAGAATTAACTTGGCACAAACATAGTTGGAGAAAGGAAATTATAATGATTATAATATAAACAGATAAAATACATACTAGGAGTACAGGAGGAAATGTCAGCAAAACAAGTGTTGGTTTTTTAAAGTATAAACAGATTTGACAAACTTTCAGAACTAGTGACAACAACAAAAACTAAAATAATGAAATTAGCAATAAAAGAGGAACTATTACAATTTAATGTCACAATTAAAATAATCATTATGGAGTGTGGACAACCATGTGCCAAAACTTGATAGGTCAGAAGAAATCAATTCCTAGACATAGACAGTGCCCCAATATTGGATTACAAAGAAATGCAAAATTTGAACAAATCTATAGTAAGTATAAATATTGAAGCAATAATCAAAAACTCCACAGCAGAGAAATTCCCAAAACTCAATAATGGCATAAGTGAATTCTACCAAACATTTAGAGAATAATTAATTACAATCTTTCTCAAAATCTTCCAATTTTTTGTTGTTGTTGTTGTTTTTGAGACAAAGTTTTACCATGTACTGGCCTTGAGCTCACTGTGTAATCCGGAATGGCCTCACACTTGCAGTGATCCCTCTGCCTGTATCCCAGGTGCTGGAATTATAGGCATGTGCAACCACAACAGGCTCTTCCAAATAATTTGGGAAGAAGAAAACTAGCAAACTCATTTTATGAGGCCCATAGTATTCTGATACTAGCATCAGACAAAGACATAGCAGGAAAGATTCTTGTTAAATAGAGATGCAAAATCCTCTCCCCACAAAAAATCTTAGTAAATCAAGAGCACATTAAAAAAAATCATACACTGTGATCAGGTGTGATTTATTCCTTTGAGGCAAGGATGTTTAAGCATAATTAATATTAATGTTGAAACATCAAGTTAACAGATTGTAGAATAAAAATGATATGACCATCTCAACAGGTTCAGAAAAACATGTCAAAAATCCAACTTCCTTTCATTATAAAGACATGCAATGAACTAGATATAGAAGGAAAATAACAAGCAGTGAAATGTCCTAAGAATATATTCAATGGTAAAAAGTTGAAATCTTTTTCTAAAATCAGCAATAAGACTAAGATATCCAGAGTAACCATTTTTATTGAACATAGTACTGAAAGTCCTAGCTAGTCATTAAGCAAGAAAAAGAAATGAAAGGCATCTTAATTGGAAAGTAAAAAGTAGAATTATATTTCATTAGAAGTGACGTGAGCCTCTGAGACCCCACAAAAAATTACCCTAATACCCTAATCCTGTGATTCAGCAAAACCACAGGGTACAAATTCAGTGTATAAAAATCACTTCTTTTTTCTTCTCTTTTCCTTCTCCTTCCCCTTTTCCTTTTCCTTTTCCTTCTCCTTCTTCTTCTCCTCCTTCTTTTATTCCTCTTTCTCCTTCTTTTTCAATTTGTGGATACAAAGTCTTGGTGTGTAGTTCAGACTTGCCTTGAACTCATTATGTAGTTCAAGCTGATGTTGAACTCATGGCAATCCTGTCTCAGCCTCTCAACTGCTGGGATAACAGGTGTGCAGGAGCATGCCTACTCAATTTGCATTTTTAACACTAACAATGAACCATCTGAAAAGGAATTTAAAAAATCTACTCCACTTTGAATTGCCTCAAAAAGAATAAAATACTAAGGAATAAACTTAACCAAGGAGTGAAAAAATGTGTATACTGAAAACTACAAAATGTAAAGAAGAAAAATTAATAGAAATATATCTTATGGATTGCAAGACTTAACATTAGCAAGAGTCCATAGCATCCAAAGTGACCTACACATTCATAATGAATGTCCTCTCCATTAAAACCACATTTGCTTTGTGTTTTTTTTAACAAAAAAAGCAAATACAAACCTAAAATTCTTATGAAAGTACAAAAACATCCAAAATAGGCCTGTGATCCTGAAAAACAAGAGAGCTTGAGGAAACAGATTTCCTTATTTAAAATTATATTTCAAAATATGGTTATTTAAATAATATGGCATTGACATAATCACATATTTGTAGTCCAATGTAACAGAATAAAGATCTTAAAAATGCTTTTTTTTTTGGTACCGGTGATCAAACTCACAACCGCACGCTTGCAAGGCAAGCACTTATACCGCTGAGCTAAATCCCCAGCCCAAAATCTTAAAAATAAAGTCATGTACATAAAATCACTTAATCTTTGATAAAGTTCGCGAGAATAACTAGTGAGGGAAAGATAGTCTCTTCAGCTTTCATTGGGAGATTTGGATAGCTACATAAAAAATTAAATAAGAAAAGAAGTTGAAATTCTTAGAACATATATTATTCAGCATAAGAGGGAACTGTAAAATTCCTAGAAGGAAACAGAACAATCCTTTTGATATTTCTCTTAGCACTGATTTCTTGGATATGATACCAAAAGCACAGGCAATAAAATAATAAAGAACATATGAGATTATATTAAACAAAAAATTTTGCATTTCAAGAAGGAAAATGAAAGACTGAAGGGAGAGAGGGAAGAAAGAGGGGAGGAGAAAATTAAGATTACAAAGTATCCAGCAAACCAGGGATTTAGCTCAGTAGTATAAATGCCTGCCTGGCAAATGCGAGGTCCAGAGTTCAATCCCCTGTACCAAAGAAAAAGAAAAAAAAAGTAATGTCCAGAGTGGGCAAAAATAATTTGAGCATAATAAAGGATTTACTGATAGCCATTGTTGAGTTCCTGTTGTTTTGTTTTGAAATTGTATATCACTTGCATTGTTCTGTTCTGATTTGCTTTATTCTGTTTTGTTTTAGTCTCTTTAGAAGTTACTTTAAAATTGTGTAAGGAACTGGCATAACTGAGTAGCTATAAATAAGTATATAAACTGCTTAAAAATGGAAAAATAATTTCAGTATATATTTCTCCAAAGACATTTGTTCAGTTTTCTACAATACCTTCTTACTCTTTCTTTTAAAAATGATTTGATTATTTTATTCAGTTACTTATGTATTTGGTAAAGACTTATTTGCGTATGTGAGTTTAAATTTTATAATTCAGTTTTACTTCATAACTTAGTGGATTTAAAAATAGTTAATGAGATATGCTCAAAATATAAAGTAATTTTGTCTTTTGCCATGTGCAGATGTATTCCATAAAGTGAAATTTGGGCCAAAAGCAACCTTTGATAATACCGATGTTTTACCATTTTTGGTTCATGTATTCCTTTTGAGAATCTAATTACAATAACAAATCTCATAGAGGGGTAGTTCATAATTCATGTATAAAATTTCATCTAAAATATCTTAGCTTTTTCATGAGTCATCTTGATTTTAGTGTTTCAGTACCTAGTGATTTATGTAAGTTCTTAGAACATAGACAAATGACTTTTAGGTATGTGGAGATATAAAAGTTGTATTTTTGTGGAGATATTTTTAGCAGATTACATTTTTAGTAGTGGTAGTGGTGATCTACACATGCAGTCCTATGTAGCAGTAGTAAGAGACCTAGATGAATTCATAATGTCACACTCTACCTTCCCTTATTTTTACAACTCATTCGTTCTAAGTTATCGTAATCAATACTTTCACTATTTTGGGGTTAGAAATATAAAATGTCTTATTTAAGTATAAATTTATTGACAAGAAAAGTTCAATCTATCTCATCCTCTATTTTTAGGAAAATAAATAAAAAGTATTGTTTCGGTGTTTTATATGCTTAGGAAAATATGTCTTTTCTGTTTATCTCCTAGTCACTTCATTACTGACACACACTACCCAACACCCTGGAATTAGGGGAGGAGAGGTTTAGTTTGGCTGACTGTTAATAGGGGTTTCAGTTCATAGGTCACTGGCTCCAAGGCAGGATTTCAGGGCACAAGAATGTGGTTCAGGAAACCAGCTCATGGCATAGGATGGGAAGCAGAGAGACAAGGGAGGGGCTTCTCCCTCAGAGAAGGGAGGTAAATCCTTTGCAGGTGATAACCAGAGGGACTCACCTCTTCTGACAGAGTATTTGCCATTTCTACTTCTTCTTCTGAGAAATGTATGTTCACATCAGATGCCCATTTTCAGATTCTGTTTGAATTTGGGGGATCTGATTTTTTTCAGTTCTTTATGTATCCTAAATATTAGTCCTTTGTCTGAGGAAATCTGGAACAAGTTTTCTCCCACTCTTTGGGCTGTCTTTTCATTCTGTTGTTGATTTCTTTTGCTTTTTCCAGTTGTTGATTTTTTGTAATATTTCTGTGTAATTGGCATTTTGTTCGTCGTGTCTTTGTCTACATGTATGCCATCTACAGTTCTAACTATTCTAGCTTCCAGAAGATTTAGTATTTCTATTTTAATATCTAGGTCTTTGATCTATTTTGATTTAAGTTTAGTGCATGGTGATAAATATGGGTCTAGTTTTATTCTTCTGCATTTGGAAAGCTAATTTTTTCAGCACCTTTTATTAAGGAAGCTGACCTAGTGAGTGTGTTTGGCTCCTTTGTCAAAGATCAGGTGACTGAGTACATTTGGAGTTCTTTTACATGTTTTAGTCTGTCCCATGGACCCTGAAGTCTTTTTTTCCCCCAGTACCATGCTGCTTTTATCACAGCAGATTTGTAATATAATTCCAAGTCAGTGATTGTGATGCCCTCCCTGACTTGCCTTTGTTGCCCAAATTGCTTTTGCTATTCTAGGTCTCTTTTGGTTTCAAATAAATTTTAGGAATATTTTCTCTATTTATGTGAGGTATGCTAATGGTATTTTGATTGGGATTGCATTAAATCTGTGTAAGAGTTTTGAAAGTATGGTCATTTTCACTATGTTCATTCTTCCTACCCAAGAACAAGGGATATCTTTCCATTTTCTGATTTCTTCTTTGATCTCCTTTATCAGAGTACTGTAGTATTCAATGTATAGATCTTTTGATTCTTTTGTTAGATTGATATGTAAGTATTTCATATTTTTTTGATGCTATCATAAAGGGTGTTGGTCCTTAATTTCTTTCTCAGTGAGTTTGTTGTTTGTGTATGGGAATGCGATTGATTTTGGGTTGATGACTTTGCATCCAGCTATTATACTAATTCTGGTTATTAAATCTAGAAATCTTTTGGTGGCATTTTTTTTGGGGGGGTCTTCTATGTAAAACCCCATTTTATCTGCAAATAATAATAACTTAGTTTCCCTCTTTCCTTTCATTATTCTTTTTATTTTTTTTTCATTTCTAATTGCTCTGACCAATGTTTCCAGAATTATATTGAGTTAAGAGTGGTGATTATGGCCATCTTTTTCTTATTCCTGATTTTAGAATGAAAGCTTTCATTTTCTGACCAGTTAGTATGAAGTTGGCTGTTGGCTGGACATAGAAGACTTTTATCAGATTGAGATAAAGACTATCTATTCCAATTTTCTGTATTTTATTAAGAATGGGTGCTGGACTTTGTCAAATGCTTTTTCTATGTCTCATTTTCTATTTAATGGTGATCGAATCACTACAAAGTAAATACTGCTTTTGGTATACATCTGTGAAATGAAAATGAGCAGTAAGTGTCAGAGATGCGGTAGGACCAGCCTTTGCATTGTAGAGCTCATAGTTCAGTGACGAACAGTTTACAAATAACAAAATAATGTAAGTTTAGTGGAATGAGAGGGCAAATGAAGAATATAATGTTGCAAACTAACATAGATTTCAGTACTAGCTTATAGCAGTCAGAAGAACGGGTTTCCTAATAAGTAATTAATTCTGCAGGAATAAGAGGTATGATGAGAAGCTGAGTGTGGTGGCACATTCCTGTAATCCCAGCATTTAGCAGGCTGAGGCAGGAAGACCATTGTGAGTTTGAGACAGGCTGGGCTACAAAATGAGTTCAAGGTCAGCAGACCTTGTCTTAGAAAAAACAAAAAAACAAAAACAAAAAATCCAGAAACAACAACAATAACAACAAAAACCAGGTATGATGAGTAGGTTCTAGGCAGGAATGCGTGTCTTGGACAAATTGTTCCATGTAGGAAATGCTATAACTTCAAGAATGAACAATGAGTATTATCCCTGGAGTAAAGAATACAAAGCCTGGGGAAGTAGTTTGGGGAGAGTTTTAATAAAGGGTCTCATAATTTTTGTTTAGGGATTTGGGCAGATGGTAAAAATAAAGAAATCATCTTACATTTCTAAGCAGTTTTGTATAACTAGATTTTAGTTTGAAAGTATACTGCATGTGACAAGAATTAAAAATAATGAAACAAACCCCATAAATGTGAGACAGGTTGACTTGCAGGTTGTTGCACTTGTTCCAACCCATATATAGTACTAGGAAGAAATGGAAATATTACAGCAATATCCAGAAAGAAAGGGACATATTATAGTGATATTTGGAAAGTATAATCTAAGTTAAGAAAACTGGTTAATGTAGGGAAAATAAACCAGAGAAGCTGTCATCTGATAGTATTGTCTTTTGGGAAAAGGAAAAATTATCAGTAGGAAGGTGAGTTCAGTTGGCATGAGAAGGTCAATATACAACCTAGGACATTGTATCAGATGAGCAAAAAACAAATGAGTAGAGAGCCAGTCCTTTACAAATGAAACCCTGTCAAGGCTCAAGTAAAATAAGAATAATGAGTTGCACCAAATCTTCTGTCTCAACAACCAGATCTGTAGTAACTTTTTTCTACTTATTTTTTAAATTCTATAGTAAGCATTAGAGCACAGGGTTTCTGATTCTAAACTTCATACCTTCTCACTTATTTAAAAATAGTAGCCTATAATCCCAGCACTTAGGAAGCTGAAGCAGGAAAATCACCGTGAATTTGAGGCCAATCTGGGCTACATAGTGAGTTCAAGGCCAGGCTAAACCACATAGCAATACCCTGTCTCAAAAGCACAATAGATAAATAAATAAATAAATAAATAAATAAATAAATAAAAAATACTAACTGCACCCTTTCATTAACACAGTTTTAGGCTTAGAATATTGGAAAACTATATTAAAAATATCCATATCTATCCTCTCCCATGCATACTACATTTCTTCATTTTTAGCATCTTCTATTGGTATTGTACCTGTGTTAAAATTGAGCAGACAATATTTACCTATTACTTAACTAAAGTTTGTAGTATATACTCCATGTTGTGTGTGTTATAGGAGCTTTTACAAATGTGTAGTAACATGTACTTATCACAGTGTCATAAAGAGTTGCATTATGATCTAAAATATACCTTCTACTCTATTCTTATAAATCTTCTCTTCATCCTACTTGTCCCTCAAGCTTCCAGAAATCGTTGGTCTTTCTGTCTCCATAGTTTCACATTAAATAGTTAGAATCAGGTAGTATGTAGGATTTTCCTATTGACTTTTTTGGTTTTTGTTTTTGTTATGTACTAGAAGTCCTCTAAATCCTTTCCTGGAGTGTAGCTCTTTTCTCTTCCTTGCCAACTAGTTTATTGTATGGCACAATTTGCTTATCCTTTCACTTATTACAGGATATCTTAGTTACTTCCACGTTTTTATCATTACATGCAATACCATAGGCACTTGTATGCAAATTTTTGTGTGTACAGGTGTTGCTGGAACAAAATACCTGAAACCTACAATTTAAGGAAGGAGGGGTTTATTTTGGCTCATAATCTGTAGCGATTTCAGTCCATAGTTGCTGGTTGCAAAGCAGAACATGATGGCAGCAGGGTATGGCAGAGGACAAACAGCTCATAGCATAGCAGCAGGAAGCAGAGAGGGATGGAAGCAGGTCAGAGAGAGAGAGACACTCTTCCAGGGTATGCACCTAGTGACTCATCTCCTCTAACCAGACTTCATCTCCCAGTAGTACATTTAGCTATGCACTCAGGATCCAGTCAGCATAAAACTGCGTAAGAGTTTGAGAGGACATATAAAACATGACAGTATAAATTTTCAAATAACTTTAGTAACTATTAATTACTAGGTTATAATTTCTGAATGATGTTCCAAAATCAATGTCCTCAACAACAATGAATTAAAGTTCCTATTGTTGTACATTCTCACTAGTTTCTTGTGTTTATAATGATTTGGTTTTGGCTATTTTAGTAATTGGATGGTAGAATCTTACTGTTTTAATTTGCAGTTCGCTAATAACAATAATATGGTGCACCTTCGATATTCTTGTTTGTGATCTGTGTAACATTTGGTGCAGTTTTTGATAGATTTTCAAATTGACAGATTTTTCAATTGACACAAATTTTGGTCAATTTTTAAATTGAGTTATTTGATTTGTTACTATCATTCAGAGTTTTTTTTCTGACCTCATCTGGAACTTTAAATTTAAAATGCATTTCTTCCCAATATCTTGTAGTTGTATATTTGTTTTCATATTTCTCTGATGTTTGTTTTCATGTTTTATCTATTAATATTTTAATGCTATTGTTAGATACAGTTCTGTCTCAATTGTTGTCTTTGTTCTTGCTGTTGTTCATTCTTCTGTTTTACCTTTTATGGTTCTTTTCATTGAATTTTTAAGGCATTCAGTTTTACATATTCTGTGGTTTGAATTTTTTTTCTGGTGACTTCTCTAAGAACTACAGTACAAATCCTTATCTTTTCATACTGTTTCACTGGTTAAAATTAGAAACTCCACATTTATTCCTTTTCTACTTTCCTTTGTGTTATAGTTATTAGATGTAATATTTCCTTGCATTAGAGCCTTCACAAAACAATACTAAAAAGTTTTCTTTGACCTATTTATATACTTTAGAGTCATTCATACATTAACCATTTCCAATACTCTGATTTTTCAAGTTCTAATTTGCTATCTGATATTATTTTCTCTTAAACCTAAGAATTTTCTTATGCTTTTTTTGTTGTATCATACTATCAGCAGTATGTTTTGTTGAATTAATTTCTTTAAAAATTTCTTCTTTGCATCATTTTTCACTAGGTGAAAATTCTGACCTCAAAGGGTTTCCATTGTGTTTTTCATTATTCTGAAATTCAGGGTATTTTACCATGTTTGCCTTAATCTTTCTCTCTGTCTGTCTCTGTCTCTCTCTCTCTACCTCTGTCTCTCTGTCTCTGTCTGTCTCTGTCTCTCTCATTGTTTCTCTCATGCCTTAGGCAAGTTACTTTTATCTTGTAAAAGATTTTTTTTTTTTTTTTTTGCCTATACTTGCAGTAAAGAACAGTGGTGTTTGTTTTGGGGAACTGGTGCATGCCTGTAACATATCATGATCATTTTCAAACCCTTGACCCCCTTGTCCTTTATCTACCCTCTCCCTGAGGTTTAATGATATGTAATGAGAGTTCCAGCCAAGAGATTCTTTTTCTTTAAGGATTGTGGAATGGTTTGGAGTTTGCTGAGCTCCTCTTTCATAAAATTGGGAAGTTTCCAGCTGTTGTTTCTTCAAATCATTTTCTTTTTTTTCTTGTATTTTCTATTTGCAAAGTGAATTACATAATTAGGGCCTTTTTATATGGTTTCAGAAGTATCTGGACTTCATGCTTTGCTCTTTTTTTTTTTTTTTTTATTGGTACCGGGGATCAAACTCATGACCATGCCCTTGCAAGGCAGATGCTTATGCTGCTGAGCTAAATCCCCTGCCTGCTTCGCTCTTTTAAAAAAAATTTTTTTTCTGTTTCTTTCTTCTATCGGATAAATTTTATTGATCTATGATCACCTTCAATTTCACTACTTGTGTCTTCTGTCAATTCCATTCTTCAAAGTCTAGCCAGTAAATATTTTTCAGAAACATTAGGTGCTTGTATTTAATTTTAAATATTTTTAAATTGCTGAAATTTGTTTTTATTATTTCCAGAATATTTTCCAATACCTCTAATCATAACTGTACTACTAGCTTTTAGTCCTATTCTAGATCACCTAACATCTTTTGGTTATCCTTTTGTTTTCTTTCTGTGAAAACAGGTCACATTTTCCTGGCATCGCATATGCTATTAGTTTGCATTGTATTTGGTGTTTTGTGGAGCCTTCAATCATTTTGTATTGTTTCAAGAAAAATTTATGTTCTTGGTTTAGTTTTATTCCATTCAGAGTGCAAACTTTGTCACTCTTGAAGTTTTAAGTGATTCAAATATCAATTCAGATCACATTTATTCTCCTCCATGTATACATGGTTCATGGCTTAGTCAAAGGTACTTAAATTTATAAACATAAATTTATGGTTTCTCTTCTTTGCCTCTCACTTTTCCTAATTTTACTGTGTTCATGATTGCTGCAGGCTCCATTCTGTATTTTTGGCATATTTGCTATGGAGCTTTTGCCTCCCTCTATTGCTCTGTTAACCAACAGCTGCCCTCGGGTCAGAGCAGCATGACAGAATTATAACATAATTCCCTTGCAAAATTGGCCCACTGGTGCTCATTTTTTAGAGCCCTTGTGTGGTTGCTTCATTGATTTTTATGCAGAGCTTAAAGTTATCTGCAAGAAGGACAATTTATGAAGAGCTTGTTCTTCTGTGTTATTGGCAGATCCCAGCATCCTGTATTCCCTCTTCTCTTACTGATATATTTGTTGCTGATGTCACCATGCAAACTTCAGTTTAAAATCTTGCCAAGAAAGTTGTCCTTGTTCTTTACCTTTTATTTTTAATGATTGTTAATGGTTTGCGTTTGGATGGCCCCCAAGCCTTGTGCAGTCATGGAGCCAGTTTGAATCTAGCATTTGTGATTGTCTAGTGCTGGGATTGGTGATGTGAATGCTGTACCCATTCAGGGGCCAGTAGCTGGCATACAATATAAGGGAGGAAAGAAGGCTGCCTTCCCCCTTTTTTGCCCTTTCACTCTTGCTGCTTGTGGCTACCCCTGAACCATGCCACTGGTGCTGCTTTGGAACCAGCTGAATATGGACTGAAAGCCCCAAAACCTGTAAAGTAAATAAATCTTTCCTTCCTTCATTTTGAGTGTCAGGTATTTTGTCTTGACAATGAGAGAAAAGTAACTAAGACAATGATTTTATTTCTATTACTGAGATGACTCACATAAGAAAAAGTGTGTTTACTTAATATTAACTAACTGCTAAGCCTTACTGAGATTTTTACATGTACTACCTATTTTAGCAGTGCAGTCTTGTGAGATACAAGGTCTCTATTTTTACAGATTAGGAGCTTGAACTTGCCCAAATTCAGTTAGGTATTGAGATGCAAAGTATCATAGCACAGTAATTCTAAAGTTGCCCATTGTCTTTAACATAACCTGAAATAAAATAAATAAAATATTCTAATAGATATATTGGTTTATCTTCATTTTTACCTTTCTGTTAAATTTTATATTTCTGGTGAAGGAAATACCAATGTGTTATTAAATTATCTCTAATCTTTACACTACAGATTTAAAAGAATGTTATATGAATTAACAAATACGCATTTGATGAATGTTAATAGCATTTTTGATGTCTTCATGTTTTGAATCCTTGGCTAAAGTTTCATATTTTTTACTGAAACTTCTCTACTATTCACCAACTTTCATGTAACTTAACTTTACTGTCTTCATCTGAGTTGCTGTAGCAAAATTCAATAGAGTAGGTGGCTTATAAATAATAGAAATTTATTTCTCACAGTTCTTCATACTATGAAGTTCAAGGTCAGTGTGCTAGCAGATTTAGTGTCTGGAGAGTACTATCTTCTCTGTCTGTGTCTTAACATATCTGGAAGACTTGGAAAGTCTCTAGGGTCTCTGCAACAAGATCACTAATGCTACTGGTATGGAAATCTCATGACCCAGTCACCACATTTCTCAGTCCTATCTCCAAATACTTCACAGTAGGAGTTGTTTTTAGTTAAATTAAATCAAACTAAATTAGACTAAAGTGAACATTTTCCAGTTTTGGTGGTGCATGCCTGTAACCCTAGCATTGGGAAACTGGGGGAGGCTGAGGCAGGAGGATCAGCATGTGTTCCAGGCCAACCTGGACTACATATTCAAGGCCAGCCTAAAATGCAAGCAAGACTCTGTCTCAAAAGCAAAAACAAAAGCACAAAACAACCAAAAATCTGCAAATCTATATAGAGCTATTTACTACTATATTAATAGTGTTACTTTAGGCTATCTTTGTGCTTCCTTTTAAAAAATGTCTTAGGTTTTGATTCCCAGTGCCATAATGTGTGACTGTGTGTAATCTACATATCTATGCACATATATACACATATATACAAACTTTGGAGCATGTTCCTCTGATATTTTACTTTTGTTTATTCAGTTCATTAATAATTGCTTATGAGGTGAGGACTGTGTTTAAGATTTCATGTTAAGCATGGAGTTTCATTTTTAGTGATAGTGTCATAACTTTTTAATATATTTTACTATATTGCAACATTTCTTTCTCTACATCCCCCACCAGCAGAATCAAAATCCTTTAACCATTACAGTTACATTAGAAAAGTAGGCTAAAATGTTAGCTACATATATGGTCACTATATTTGTTTTTATTTTAGCAAGCTTTCTAATTTTTTTTTAATGTTATGAGTTTGTATTTTCTTCCTCCATGAAGATTGAGTCCTATAGTAGTTGTGCTCCAATTTTGTAGGTTATTGACTCAACAAAAATTTTCTGGAGAAATTGTTTTTAATTTTATCTAACTACTCCTTTTTTAATCTCTGCTTTCTTAATCTCTTAATTTTATAAGTACAGGCAGTTAGCATTGATCGTATTAGGCATCATTATGTCCTGTACTGAAATAATGAATGTTCTCAAAAATGACTCCTTGCAATGAATTATTCAGTGTGTTAATTAACTTGGGCTGTGACCATTTAACAAAAGTACTTATTATTTTACTTTGTATATTATAAATGTGTCCATTTATCTCAATATATTTGATTTTTTTTTTTCAGGATCACCAAACTATTTTAAGAGCTTGGGCTGTAAAAGATTTTGCTCCTAATTGTCCTTTGTATGTCCAGATACTAAAGCCTGAAAATAAATTCCATATCAAATTTGCTGGTAAGTTTTTATCTTGAAGGAAATCCTTTGAATTACTACCTCAAGCTCACATTGTAATTTAACAAATACATCTTTAACACTGAAGGGTTTTCATTTTAATCATCTACTTGTAAAATAAGTTCTTTGCATTAATATGTGGACAAGTAATATTTTAGGATCACTCTCTAGTTTTTTATAGATGTGTTAATTTTAGCAGCTGATTGTATTGGGTTCCTTTGTAAATGTAAGTAAATAATTTAAAAGTGACATACTTGTACCTATAGAAAAACAACCTTCAAATACTCTTCATTTATTCTTAAATTTACACATAGATTATACTTTAGGAAAAAATACATATACAATTACTAGTCAATAGAATATTGCATTAAAATGTATTTAAGTATAATTAGATAGACTTAATTTGGGGCATGGAGTTTGATAGGAATCCAAGAAAAAGATACATGTAAGATTTTAGTGGAGGCCAGAGTTTCAAAAGAATTGAGCATATGAAATTTTGCTTTGAATTGATAAGAAACTGAAAAAAAGCATTTAATTTTTTTCTAAATACTTTGCTTGGAGATATAAACTAATTTTTATCCAAGAAGTAATTTATTTACATGATATTTTTCCTGAAACATAATGACCACAATGTACTTTACACTATATTTCATCAGAATAGTTTAAAGCTTCAGATTTTATTAAATTTTAGTAATGCATCAACAAAAGTTATTTTCTTCAAAGATGTGTTCACATTTATTAAAAATACTTAATAGAATATAATATTCAAATATAAAATTCCAACCTTTGAGAATTTTTAAAAGATGATAAGAAAACTATGAATTTGGTACTATGCAATTTCTGATAGCTCATATATTCTAGTTTTACCACACATAACATAATCAAGTCTTTTTAAAAAATATAGAACAAGGATATAATGGATCCCAAACTTTCCTGTATATTATTTTTTTAAAAAATTCATTACAAAGATTCTGATATAAAAGATTTGAGATGATTCTACATAGGTGTCTTAAGTCTATTTCCTAAACTGAATTTGTGAATGACGTTGTGAATTAAATGAAAAAATGTATTTAAAAGTATCTACAATATATTACATCTATAATTAGTGAATAAACTTTAGTTGTTTTTTATCTAAAAGTCTTTTTAAAGTAAACTGCCTTATTTTTATTTTTAATTAGCAAAGGGAATATTTTTGGAAGAGATTCATTGTATTTGATAATGACTTGTTCAGACTAACTTTTTAGGGTAACACTGGAAAAAATGCTAAAAAATAGGATTTTAAATTTCTATGACACTTCTTAAACCTTGGATAGTTAATTAGTATTATGAGCCCCATTTTCATCTTTTATTGGAAGGCAATAATACATATGATGTTCTCTCTTCCACTGAAGGTTAGCAATAAACATTCAGTAATAGCATCCAAAGTATTTGAAATGCTCAATAAATGAGTGCTGGGCCTAAGTCATAAAGCAGTATATACTTTGGGAAAGCAATTTGTAATTTTGAACATATTATAATAAAGTGCAGAACAGGCTTTATTTAAGCAAACCGTTGATCTGTTCCCCACAGCCACATCATATTTGGTTTTATTTTTTTAAAAAAGTGACAAGACTGTTTTGCTATTCCTTCAAATGATAAACTTATCAAAATGATTTATTTAAAATTCTATTCTATAAATTATATCAATATTTCCCATGTTAACATCACTTGAAATATCTTGTACTACTGTCTCACATTCCTTTATAGCTGAGATTTCAACATTTCACTGAGTTGAATTTTATTTTATGAAATGATGAAAGCACCCTCATTTCCCAAAAAGGCCTTTAAAAACTGACTGATTGATGGATGAGGTGATAAAACCCAATATAATGTATTTTACCGCTCAGTATGAAGTTTAAAAAATGACAAGCTTTATCTCTCAAAAGGCACTGGGTTAAGTTGTCACTTGGTTTGTGTCATAGATTAATAAAATAACGGTCCTCAAGGCCAAAGGTTTAGCTCAGTGGCGTAAGCGCCTGCCTGCCAAGTGTGAAGTCGTGAGTTCGATCCCAGGTGCCACAAAAAACAAAATGAAACGAAACAAAAAATGATCCTTAATGAAACATGCTCGTTTGGTGGATGATCCTTTATTGTATAACTCTGCAAGTTTTTCTATAAAGAAGTGAAGTCAATTCCGTCCTGTTGAATATGGACTTGCCTTGTGTTTGGCTTGACTAACATAATGTAGCAGAACGCACCAGAAACTTAATATTAAAATGCAAGTAAGCTTTGATTTCCCTTTATTTGGAGCACTACCCCTGGACCTTGTGTGCCAAAGCTCTGTTTAGTTTTTTTCAGGATGAAAACTTACATGGACAATGAGCCTCGTTCACCCAGACGTGTCACTTGTCCAGCTCTAATTTTTCAGCCATTTCAAATAATCATGTGAACCCCCTGCCTCGCCAAATTATGAGAATTAAACATCGGCCATTTGTTTTTTAATAAGTGGCTAAGAATTGGGTTTTTAAGGTAGCTATGTAGCAACTGAAAACAGCATTCTCTTTTCTTTCTTAATTTGATTTATTTTTTTATTGGTCCAGCCTTGCAGCACATAATGATTGCATTGCCTATGGGAAGCTGGCGTATGTACACAACAGATCTTAATTCCTTTCTAAAAATCTCCTTTCTATTTTTTCTCTACCTTCTTTCTTCGTCTTAGTCCCCTTTCTTTTTGCAAAAGATCTCTCTCTCTTATCTTTTATTTTTCCTTTTTTTAATATTTTGGGTTTCTCACATAAAAGAAATCAGACAATATTCAGGCTTTTGTCTGATTTATTTTATCTAACATTATGGTTTTAATGTGCATCCATTTTCCTACAAATGACTCAAGTTTTTCACTCTTTATAGCAGAGCAGTACTCCATTGTGTATAATTACCAACTTTTTTATCCATTCATTTGTTGATGGATGTATAGGCTGCTTCCACCATTTAGCTATTGTGACTTGCTGCTATAAGCATAGATATACAGTTATTTTTATAATACTTTATCTTTCACTATTTCAGGAAGATGTCTGGGAGGGGAAAGTTGAGTCGAGTATAATTTCTACTTTAAGGGTTTTTTATTGTTTTTTTGCAGTACCGGGGATTGAACTCACAACCTCATGCTTGCCAGGCAGGCATTATGCCACTGAGCTAAATCCTTGGCCCTTACTTTTAGTTTCTGAGGGATCTCCATACTGATTTCCATAGTGGTCATACTAGTTTACAATTCCATGAGTAATGCAGACAGGTTCGCTTACCCCCAAACCTGCAGTCTCACCAGTATTTGTTATGATTTCTTCATGACAACTCTTCTTTTCTGGTGTAAGGTGCAATATCAGTGTTGCTTATATTTGCATTTTATTAAAGCTGAACTTTTTCATATATCTATTGCCCATTTATATTTCTCCTGTGAAGTGTCTATTCATTTCACTTGCCCAGATTTTTATTGGTTCTTTTACTTTGTGGGATCTAATTTTTTGAATTTTTGTATATGCTTGATATTCCTCCCTCTGAGAACTGTTGGCAATTTTTCTTTTCCATTCTGTACATTATGTCTTCACCATGTTGGTGGTTTCCTTTGCAGTGCAGAAAACTTTCAATTTGATATATTCTGATTTACTGATTGTTGCTATTATTTCTTATGCAGTTTGGATTCTTTATAAATGCCCTTGCCTAGCAAATGTCTTCAAGAGTTTTAACTGTTTTGTCTTCCATCAGATTATGTTTCTTTTCTAACATTTAGATCTTTGATTTTAGTTTTTTACATGTTGAGAGATTTGCATCTAGATTGAATGTGGAAAACCAATTTTGCCAGCATCATTTGTTAAAGAAGCTATCTTCCCTCTGTATATGTTTTTGTCACTTTTGTACAAGTTCAGATATTTGAATATCTCTGCATTATTTCTGTGTCTATTCTGTAGATCCCCTTGTCTTTTTTTTTCTTTTTGCTAAAACGAAACCATTTCATCACTGTAGCTTTGTAGTGTAATATATATTACATGAAGTTTGAGATTGTGATGCCCAAGTTTGAGACCACTAATAATAGTTGTGATAATAAATTGCTTTCATTCTAAATAATATTCCATTGATAATATTATTATTTCATCTTTTGGTGGATATTAGTAAATCAAGATGTACACTTACTATGGCTCTTCATAGTAACATACTGCAACAATTGCTATTTTGTATTATATTTGGAGCTACATCTTCATATTGCTGATATTTTAGTATACAGATGCCAACATTCTTTTAAATTATCAATATTTGTAAATATTAGTTATTATTGATTCTTTTTTGTTGATATTTTCAGTTCAAAAGTCAAATAAATAGTAATGCAGATTTGGTTATAATGAATTTTTTCCCATGAGAAACATTTTTATAGATGCAATATTTTCCTATGAAGTGGCATTTGGTCCTGAAACATATGACAGAGGTAATGGCAGTTGTCACTGAGCTAAGATTAACATAAAATGTAATTGTATAACATCTTGTATTCTTTGTCAAACTCTTGGGGCCAATAATTTTAACAAAGCCTCTCCAAGATCGAATATGTGATGTAAATAGAAAAAACTATGTTGAACTCTCCATAAATAGTTTATAATTTGTTGCAAAACCATAATAAAAAGGGGGGAAATTAGGTAGTTCAGTTTTCAGATATGTCTCTGTAGCTTGAAATTCAGTCAGATTGAAATCATGCCTATATTTCTTTCTCCATTCTCTTCCAAAAATTGTTTAAGACACTCAAACACATACACGCAATACATACCAACATAAGAAAACAAGTGTGTATTTTACTAAGAATAAAGCTCAAAGACCTTGACTGAATTTTAAGAATAAACTATCTGGCAAGTGCTAGGTCATGAGTTCGATGCCTGGTACCAACAAAACAAAACAAAACACTAGACTAAACTGTGCTCACAAATTAAGAAATTTTGCCTAAATAAAAGTTTGCTGTTTTTCTCCTAGTAAGAAGAAGTTACCCAGAAAATCAGTGGGAGGTGATTTTCATGTTATATGAGTAAACTGATAGCTAAAGTTAGGCTAATACTCTATTAACATTGTCTAAGTAAAATATTGTCATCTGTGAATATTTGATTCTTTTTTATCCTCATCTATTTTTATTCCAACTGTTGGGTCCTCTAAAATTTTCCCACTTCATTTAAATAAATATAAGAAGGTGTATACATTAATTTGTAAATTTTCATCCACAAGTAGCAGTAAAGAACATAAAGATCTATTTAGTGAGTGAAATTGTGAATTGTCTATGGGTTTAATTTGCCATGATTTTACTATGTTATGTGCATAACAAAATTTCATTGTCGTGCATGAAAGAAAGAAGGAATCACATTTTAGTAATAAAGATTTTACTGAATGAAAAGTTTTCAATCAAAGCATGCCTAAATGAATGAATTATTATACTAGAACTCTTGAGAAAATTCTTCCAATGATTAAACAAAGCTAATTATAATAAGTTAAATATCTACAAATATATATTTATATATATTTGAGCAGTGCCATTAATAATATTGTAAAAGACATTTTTCTTTGCAGATATCATGGCTACAATTATGAAAACAGTAATTTAACATATACAAGCATGTGTGCATGCACACACACACACACACAAAGTCATGGACAAATGATAGCCAAAGAATGGTGGTATTGTCTCAGCTTAGTCACCATTTATTTTTTACCAAAATACCAGAGATTTCAAAACCTCCATTTTTCCTACCCAAAAAATGAGAATGTGAGAATATTTCCAAGCACTGTAAACATTGGAACTTATCTTAGCTGTTTCTAAATAACATATGGATGTGCAGGATTGATTTTCACCAAATGGTGCAGTGTGAGTTTTTCATGCTGAATGATTGCTTTATTTCCCATATACCACCTACATAGACATCATCACAAATTTCATACTTACAACCTACTTAAGTATATAATGGTTTAAGTTTCTATATTACAAAATATACAACACCAAAATTTTTAAAATTTGCAATTTTTGATGGAAATATTTTTTTGAGTTTTGCATTGCTATGCAGATCATCACAAACTATGTAACATAAGATCACGTTGAATCCCAGTGCTACCTGGAAAGGCCTTAGATTTTTTCCTACCTTTCCTTGATATCTTTTTTTTTTGGAAAAAAATCTTACAATTCTAAAACAATGAAAAATGTATTCTTCTACTTACATTCAACAGTTGTTAACATTTTCTTAATTTCTCTACATATGCATTTTCCTTCAGCGTGTTTCCCCTGAAAATAAGAAAATTCTGTTCAGTGTCCACACCATCATTTTTACCCTTAAGTGGGTGACCAGTAATTCTATGCATCTAGTCATATTAAAATGCTCATTTGTCCTCAAAATGTTCTTTAATTTTTGAAATTCAGTAATAAAGCAAAGGTTTTTTTTATTAGCTTATCTTTTTGTTTTGTTTTAATTAACATAGTTTTCAGTTTACAGGAGAAGAGTGTAGACAGCACAGAATGTTCACATCTACCCTTTGTACTTCCTTCACTGGTTATATCTTATGTAAGCATGGTTGGTTGTGTCAAAACAAGATTATTTTTTACTTAAAATATGTTCTTAGGTTTCACTATTCCTAACCAAATTGATTTAAATAACTTTTTGGTAACATTTAAAATTTCAAGATAAGATAAAATTACATAGCCCAATTTTTTGTTCTGGTTATTCTCTTTGACATTTGATTGACTTGACACTGCACATTAGAGTTCCAGCTCTTCTTGTGGGCCACATATATTTAATTAACTTGAAGTATCTTTGTGTTTTTAGCCATTATTTCTCACAATGTCTTGGTACTAAAAAGTATAGATTATTCGCTCCATTTGGAAAGTGGCAGCCTATCCTCTCACACAACAAACCTATGAATTTCAGACGGTAGAGCAGATCTGCAGTGTACATGTTTTGTGAAGAAACCAGGTGTGCCTCCTTTCACTCTCAAAGCTTGTGAGCAGTTGATGTTCTAGGGCCTGATGATACAATGATGAGTAAGAAAGTCTATTCCTATGCAACTTTTCTTGTTTCCTTTACTCATAACTTTTAAAAATGACTGAAGCAGTTCACTGTTACATACTGTGTATTACAAGAAATACAGTTGTTCTTCCTACATAGGGCTGATTTTCATCTTACCATCCTCCTTTTCCTGCCACTGTTTTCCAAAATATATAACTCCATTTGGGTTCTACCTTGGCTAGATGTTACTTGGTGATTTCAGTCAATCTGATACACCTGTAATAGATAAAGATTTTAGAATTTCCTCATCTCGAAATAATTGCTGTTTCAGAATTTCTCTTAAAATGTGATTTTTAACCTCAAGAAAGTGACTTCTTAATAATAGGGTAGCCAGTAACTAAGGATGACAATTATTGCAATGAGTCGCTTATTTATCATTGCCTTAAACCATACTGTGTGACCACTTCAAAATATACCTACACATTAATATATAAATAAATGTGCATGTATGTGTAGATATGAACTAGGTTTTACTAAGGTATTGGAATTTTGTTGGACAAGCAGTGAGAGGCTAATAAAAGTTTTAGATGAAGGTATTCAGTTTTGCCTAGATAAGGAAGTAATCCTGGGAAAATATTGAGTGTGGTAGAGAGGGAAAGAAGATCCTCAAAGGAAAGACTATTTACAAATCTATTATAGTTGCTCAAGTGAGAGATACTGAAAAATTGAACCAGAGTGGTGATAACAGAAATGGAGAGTGAGGACAGATTCATGAACACTTTATATATATCCTGTAGACTTAATAATCAATGATGAGAGCAAAAGAAAAGTATGAAATTATTTCAGTTTATCTTTTTAACTCTCCTCTTTTTATGTCCTCTAAATTAATAAGAATTTCATTTTATAGCTAATTGGTTTATAGGTGCTCAGATATCTGTTTTGCAATGGCATTTGTATTCTTATATGTATTCTGTCTACTGACACCACAATGCTTGACTCACAGTATTGTATTGCTATACTTTAAAAAATTAAAAATACACCAGAATATATGAATGTTTTACAAATATCCATTAATATTTGATCATACTGAAACACATAAGGAAGAATTGTAGAGTAGGGAGTGAAATGCATTAGAGTTCCAGAAACAAAATATTTTCCTATAATTTCTTCTGATTAACAGGTTACAGATGGATAAAGAGAAAATTTGAAGGCCAGGCTAAAAACAAGCAAGGAATCATAAGCAGAATAACCCTCAGAGGACAAACAAGATTGAGAAGTCCTACAGTCTGAATAGATATGATGAATATATGTTGCTTACTAGCCAGGATATTTGAAATACTAGAAGAGATAGGATTTGCTAGTAAGATTGTATTTCTAGAGTGAAGGTAATTCTATATATGAAAGTATTCGTTTTCTTTTACCACATAACAAATGACCAGTATCTTTTTAGCTTAAAACAACATAAATTTGTTATCTGTTAGGTTGTGTGGGTCAGGATTCCAGTAATCAATTTTCTGGATCCTCTGGCTAGCTTCTCAAATTTTCCGTAGTTGAAGACATCCCATGGTTTTGAAATCCCTACTGAGGGTAGGGTTCACCTTCCAAGTTCACTGTCTTTAGGAGGTTTCAGTTCTTGACTGATGTAAAACTGAAACTCCTGCTTGTAGAAGTTGCTCTCCATTCTTTACCTAAAGGATCTTTCTTCAGGGCATTTGCCTCTTTCTTCAAAGGCAACTTGATGGCAATCTTGTCCCTCTCCTTCCAAGAAGATAAGTCCTTCTTTTAAGTTCAAGGCCCATTAAGATAATCTCCTTTTCTATCAGTTCAAAGCCAACAGACTTACCTTTGTTATACACTGTATAACTGAATCACGAGAATATAGTTCCATCATTGGGGGTGGGGGTGTTACGGTGAATCGAATTCAGAACCATGCATTTGCTAAACATGCACTTATGCTGATGAGCTATGTCCCCAGCTTAGCTCCATCATATTTATGTGTCCTGGGCACTTTTTAGAATGTTGTACAGGATATATACAACACAAGCCAAAAATACTAGAGAGCCTCTTAAAATTCTCTCTAGGACTGCCTTTGAAGCTTTATAAAACAGAAAACAAACAAACATGCTTTAGCCAGGTGTGATGGTACACACGATCCCAGCTACTTAGGAGGCTGAGGCAGAAGAGGAGTCTGAGCAATTTAATGAGATCTTAGAACATTAAATAGGTTGGGAATTTCACTTAGTGGTAGAGAGCTTCTGGAATCATTCTCAGTTTCAAAACAAAACAAAAAAACAAAACCAAAGTCTCAGGTGTCAAACTGATCTTACTAAAATGAACCCCTATATTTTTAAAGCAAGAAACACATCCTAAACATTGTATAAAGTAGCCTTTTCATTGTCTAATACCAAATAAAAAATTACTGGAGAGTTCAATAAGCAGGAAATTCTAATTGACAGTGATTTAGTTAGAAATTAAATGTTTCCTACATAAATTCCCTTCAAAGAAAATAAGACAGGGAACAATTTTCTTCTGATTTATGAAGCCAGCCTTATTTGATTAGTCCAAAGACATGAGAAACAAAATTATAGACTAATACTTCCTATGAACCAAGGTGCAAAAATCTTCAATAAATCAAATTAATTGATATATAGAAATAGTACTCTGTAACCAAGTGAGGTTTATCTTAGGTCTAAGAAAGTCTATACATTTAAAGATCAGATAAAATTTAACATGTTTATTCAGTAAATAAAAAACACCTACAGAACAACATCAATAAAGATACTAGAAACATTTTATTTTTTAACATGTCTGTATTCATTCTTCATAAAAAAATCTGTGCGTGGTAGAAGTATAAGGAAGCCAATATTATATTTTTATTATATGTTATGATTTTATTTAGAGGGTAGAAACTTAATATTGAGAAAATTCCAGGATGTCTACGCTTACTAGAGAAAATTTACCTATATGTGATATAAAATGAACAATAAATATTTCTGTAAGGATTTTTAAAGAGACCTTAATAGACTGAAGAATATGCCAGTTTCATGGGTCTTAAGACTCAATATTGTTACTATATTAATTCTAACTAAATTAATGTATAGAATTATAAATATTTTGAGCTGTACATAAAATTTGGCCAAAAAGACACTGCAATGTTTTATATAGAAATAAATGGAACAAAGAAATAAAATATTTAATTATATGAGGATAAGGACATGAAGAGTTTTTATATGGGATTTAGTATTATCTAATCACATGTTTATCTTAGTTACTTTTCTCTTGCTGTTGAGGCAAAAATACTTGACACTCATAGTTAAAGTGCAAAAGATTTATTTACCTCAAAATTGTTGAGGTTTCAGTCCATAACTGGCTGGCTCCAAGTTATTGACGGGCTCAGCAGAAGGGCATCACAGAGAACAGTTCTTGGTACCCATAAGATAGCAAATGCAACAAAGAATAATAACAGCCTCTTTTTGTCCCTTGCATTGTATCCAGGCTACTGGGATTAAGGCAGCACCAAGCTAATCAGTGGACTGATTTAGTAACCACCCAGCCTTAATTGTAACACTCCTATCATTGGACCATGATGCAGCCACCTCCAAAAAAATCCACATCTAAAAGTATATGAGACCTTGGGAGACTTCTAACACAAGCCATAACATTCTGCCTCTGGGTCCCCAAAGACTCACGCATATTCCTTTATGCATAAGGTACTTAAACCATCTCTAAGAGTTGCCAGATTCCTAACAGTTTCAGCACTGCTGAAAAATCCAAGTCCAAAGTCTCCTCTGAAAGTTAAAGCAGTTCTTAGCTGTGAGCCCCTGTACAAATGAGAAGAAAGTTAAGCACTTCAAACATACAATGGCATAAATTCCAAAAAATACATACGGGGAATACAAAAGAATGAGATCGAAAGAAGTCCAAAATCCAGCAGGGCAAACATTAAGTCCTGTTGTTCCATGTGTAGTATTTTAGGCAGTCTATGGCAAGATGCGAACTCCAAAGGGCATGAATGCCTTCACCTCTACAGCACTACTTGTGATGGTAGCAACTATAGTTTTTCTCTTGGGCTATCTCTGCTCTCTCCTTGTAGTTTTCCTCAGAGGATGCACGCTCCTGGCTTCTCCCAGAGTCCTCCACTACACCTTCAGCTTCACACAGCTTCACACACTGCCCTCTCAGAGGCATACTTCCTGGCCTCCCAGGTCTTCTGAAATCTGGGTAGAAGTCTTCTTGATCCCACAATCCTTCATGCACCTAAAATAAGCACCATGTGAATGATGTCAAGGTCTACTGCCTGCTGGAGCAGTAGCCAGACTTCCTTCTCTCTTGGTTGCAGCTCATATCAATATATTTTTACCTTTACCTATCTTTATAAAAGGGAAATTTTACTTTGTGACTTTATTGTGTGATTTCTTGAGTTATTTCTATGTGAAGCAGCCTTTTGTAGCTTCATTGTATAGAATTTACACATAAATTTCAGTTATGAATAATATGATGGTTTCATATACATAATTTATGAAATTATTGACACAAGTTGATTAATGTAGTCATTACCTCACTTATTACCTTAATTATGTGTGTGGTTAGAATTTGCTGAGATATACACCTAGAAAATTTGAAGTACAACATTTAGTATTGTTAATTATGTAATAATGACAGTTTTATAACATAGTTAAAAATGGTTTTGATTGTTTACCTAGTGTGGTATTAGGCATAGTTGTCCAAAGACTCACTTGCTTAAAGACAAGGGATTCAAACTCATGTGACTTTAAATACATTGTTCCTTCAGGTCAACTACTGTACAGGATATTTAGTAGTTTTCTGTGTAGTATCACATTGTTGTAAGTGTTAGGCTCTTATTTTATTTTTCATAGAATTGTTTATTCAAAAGATTCATTTCGTGGTTTGCTTGACAAGAATTCCCTTAGAGTTAGATTGCAGAAGATATGTAGCAGAAGATTTATCTAGAACTCCTAATTATCTCACATGATTTTGTTCTGATTTTTACTATTCAGACCTTACTCTATCCAAATTCAATCTTCTTTCAATTTAGCTTACTGAATCTTTGTTACTATTTATACACTTTTCTTTCTCCTCAACAAGACTTCTACTACAGTGATCTTCAAGGTATGACTCCCAACCAAATTTCATTTCAGACTATTACCACTTACTACATAATAACAGTAATTGAGAGTAGTTATCTGAAACTTTTGATAGCAACTTAACCTTTGCATTGACTTCCAAGTGTATCAGTATATTGTCTTTATGAAAAGCATAGTTTAATCTGGGTCATGTTAAAATCCTAAGTGAGTCACACATAGCTATATACAAGTCATATACAATAGAACTGCATGTGTCTGCATGGTTTGGAAATTACAAAAAAAAGAAGTCTGTCTTTCACCATCAATAGCTTAAAAAGCATTAGCACTATTTTAATGCATCATCATTACAGATTCTCTCTTTGCCTCAGTTCTTTTCCTCTTCTTGACTGACTATTACTGGAAAGAAAAGCCATATAGTGGGTCAGACCCATTGCCGCAAACACATGTTCAGCCAGCACAACATGGCCCTTAGTATTGTGGAATATCTATATATATATATATATCTTTCAAAGATATAGGGAGCCAATACATAAAAATTAACTCAAATTTTATAACTTTTCCTAATGTTACTTTATTTTTGTTTATCACTATCTGTTTTTTTTAATTTTTATTTTTCCTTTATAATTGAAGGAATTCTCATTTCTATTCTGACCTCATTGGCTAATATCTTGTCAGCAACCTTGCAATATTTTTCTTTCCTTAATCTTCAAATCTTTCTCTTTTAATTCATAAACATTTAAATGTCCTCCTACCTCTCCAAATTTATGTTTCAGAAAATTACCTCTGACACTTTCTTCTTTTGCCTTTGTACTGATTTATCCTTTATTATCTTAAAATCATATATTAAACATCATTTTTTAGAGGTAATTGTCTTTATTCTCCCAAAGCAGAGAAATGTCCTGTTAAATCCTCTTTTAGTACTTACACTTACTTTCTTTTTAGCATTTACCACAATATTTATTTCCCACTAAAAATACCTAGAGATCTCTTGGAACCTCTTTGAATCAGTCACTGAGATGAATGTACTCTAGCTTACAATTTTGCTTTTTTTGTGATCAAAAAGGAATGAAATTGATTTCGAGGGCAAATTTGCTTACATTTCTCCAAAACTTTCCCATTACAGGAGGAGCACTGGGGGAAACTTAGTGGGTGTATTCTTTCAATCATCAGTTTTGTTTAATGGCTGCTGTTGCCATTTGTTCATCTGTTAGGAAATAATTTTAAAGTGATTTCAGGACAGGGAAAAACTTTTGAAGTCTGTTATCTAGTTTAATTGCTTGTTTAATCAATTTTAGAATTGTATAGCTTTATACTGTTTCTTTGTTGATGTTTGAATTTAAATAAATATTTAAGCAAGATACTTTACCTCGCTATGATTACTTATCTGACAGCTACGTCACACAATTTATATTACAGAATATTCTAAGTTTATTATTGTATCTGCATAGGTATACATACATGGACATATACATGCATACATATCAGATAACATGTAAGCTGAAATATTGTTTCATATATCATTATTATTACAAGTAATATGTCCCACTATGGCTTATAGTATTATAATTTAGCAAGAAAATAATAGTTTTGATAAAACTGAAATCAGAGCACTGAAGAAAATAATTTTTGTTATAAATATTAAAATTGGTATATTTTTGAAGGAAGGAGAGAGAACTAGAGGGAAAAAAAAAGAAGAATTGCCGGAGTCCAGCTGCGGCAGGGCTAGGGTTTCCCAAAGGTGGTCAGGGAGTCGGCAATTGAGAGACAGAAAACACTGCACACCAGTCTGTGAGTGAATCTGAATCCGCTTTATTTTTTAGAAGCTGGAATATATATATGCTAACCTTGGCAGCAACCCCCAGCCCCAAGCAGGAAGCGCCCCAGGCTTAGCAGGTGTTAATT